>CM019064.1:151335971-151558562 GCA_009667805.1 Leptobrachium leishanense | reverse complement strand
GCCGAACATGGCCGCCGCCATGCGTTCCCGGTGTGGGGGCGTGGCCTCCCGCAGGAGCCTGGCGGTTGCTAGGGCTAGGTGTGGAATCCCCAGGGGGTGTGTCCCTTACTGGAGTTGGAGGGGGAGAGCCAAGGTATCTGGGCTATCCCTTGCTTTAGGAGGAGGCGTGGCTGGAGGCTGGAGACTTCCCTGCAGGAGGTGTGTACTGGCATGGGGTTCCTATTTAAACCTACAAGTCCAAGGGAAAGACATCTGATTGTCTTCTCCTGGTTTCCAGTTTCCTCCTGGTATTGCATTCTGTTTTGTCCAAGTGGTATCCTGAAATCGCTGCTTTACCCATCTTTGTGTATCTGACGGTCTGCACAGTAAAAGGCTATTAAGCATTTTGGTCTCCTCATTCGTGGATCATGACACTGTGTGGAGCTCTGTGATTTGCTCATACACACTGCACATTACTGTGAGTTTTATTGCTTTGGAGCCCTGTGATACATTCATACACACCGCACATTACAGTGAATTTTATTGCTGTGGAGCTCTGATACGCTCATACACACAGCACATTACTGTCGGTTGTATTGCTGTGTGGAGCTCTGTGATATGCTCATACACACTGCACATTACTGTGAGTTTTATTGCTTTGGAGCCCTACGATACATTCATACACACCGCACATTACAGTGAGTTTTATTGCTGTGGTGCTCTGTGATATGCTCATTTACAAAGAGCACATTTCTGTTGGTTTTATTGCTGTGCAGCTCTGATACACTCATACACACTGCACAATTTTGTGGGTATATACAGTATACAGAGAGGAAGAGGTGGAGCTCTAAGAGGAAACGGTGGAGCCTAAAGAGGAAGGGTGGGGGTTAAACAGGAAGAGGTGTGACCTTGACAGGAAGGGGTGTGGTAAATTTAAATTAGGGGTACACGAGTTTAATCATGCCTAGGGCAGCACAAAACCTAAATACACCACTGCAATAAACATAGTTTCATAATTGTTCAGCATTAAATGCATTTTAAAATGCTTGTCATGGTACAAAGCCAATACACAATTAATTTGGACATTCATAGGCATGCACAAGGGGTGCGCCTTGTGCGCCCAGCCACACCATAGTGTTGGGTAAAGAAGTAATTTTTCAACCCCTAATTTGACATTTTAGATGTCCCTTATCTGGTTCATGATCAATTGATCTGATCAACTGACATTCTCTTTAGCATGTATTATTGGAAATCTGAGTGGGTGTCTCCTGTGTATGATCCAGTTCTCCTATGACTTGAGGCAATTCATTGAATGTAGACAATGGCAGATAAGTTGTAACTCATGCACCAACCTGTCGTGGTTGGGGTCTCAGAACTTGCTGTTCCTGCAACTGTAGTAATCTTTCACAAAGGAAAATGTGCATAGTTTTGCATATATATATTTCAACCTACTTTTCGGTTATTTCTGTGATCACAGTATTGAAAACCATGTTTTGATTTTATATTTTTCTAACAGAGCAAGGTAACAACATATATATATATATATTCTGTATAATGAAACCGTGTAATGAATCAGTAATTGTTTCGCTTTAAAACCTTCAGTGCTGACATACAAGGGCTGGCATCCGGCCTATATACACTCTTGCCAGGAACATACCACCCATAATAAGGAAACACATGTATGGGCTTAGCCAGGAAAGTTACATAAACAATATACCACCCTAGGGAGCCTGCATTAAAAATAATGATACAGGGAGAGAGAGAGAAGCTTGAGTAAAAGCAGCAATTAATACAGCTTGTTCGCTTTGAAGGCAAACAGAACCAGGATGCGCTCCAGATATATGTAATGCAGACCAATTATTATGCAGGTTATCATTTCCACCTCTCAGACTGGGTCTCAACTGTTTTTATGTATTTAACCAAAGGTGTGTGAGTGTCACAGTACGTGTACCAGAGCAGGAGTAGGTTTGTTGGCGTTTTTGCACAGGGACAGGTGCAAGAGTACGGAATAATGTGTATAGGGCTAGGAGTATGGATGGAAAGTGTATAAAAAATTCAGTTTATGGATACATTTGTCAGAATGTGAGTGTGACATGCGTCACTTTGGACTTAAAGTACTTGGGCCTAGAAATGTATTTGGGAGGTGCGGGCCTGAGGTTTCATAAAGTCACCCTGTATCTACAATTCTAGATGCAGGGTGTTTGTGGTCCGTGTGCCCTGTTCCCAGACGTCTCTGTTATATTAATATTCTCTTACGTATTTATTGTAGAGTCTGCGATAATTCCCTCAATTATCTAACCTCTCTCTATAGCGTAGACCTCTGTATTAGTACCTGCTGTCTCTATTGTGTACATTCTCTTTATAAGAAATTCCTTTTGTTTACCCTGCTTTCTCCCTCCCTCTCCTCCTAGGAAATCTCATTGTTTGAAGGTCCTGTGCAACTATCTGATCTGTGATGTATTCTGTTTGATTGTATACAAATGTGATGGTCCTTGGGGGGCGTGGCTGACCACGACGGAGACCAGACGTGCTTCTGCTGAGCTCTGCCTGGAATCACTGGCGGTGGCTATTTCGGACCGGATATTTTGCTTAATTTGCCCTACGGGGAGTCCCTATGTGGTCGGCCATCGGAAGGAGCACCCTGGAGCCGGGTTTGTTCCCCCCTCCAGGTCAAAGCAGAGATTGCGGCCTTGGTCTGAAGCGGAGACGTCCAGGCGTCGGCCATCTTGAGGCCTATCACCAGGATCAGCCTCGGTCTGCTTCAGGTTTCCCGGACCTCCCCCGGCAGATATCACTGGACGGGAGGTCGGCTGTAGCGGCTCGGAGGATGGAGGGCCCCCATCTTCTGAATGCAGCGGCGGCCGCTGCGGCTGGGATGCTGGAAGAACGAGGTGGCGCGGCATGGAGGCGGCCGACGCTCTCTTCTCGTGTTGGAGACCTGGAGGCCGTGTTTGAGCACTTAGAGGAGTACCTGGTGACGGAGACGGAAGATGAGGGGAGCCCGCTCACAACGGGCTCCTGGCGTACCCTGATGGCGGTGCTGCGTGGAGGTAGGGAGGAGACGGAGGACTTAACAGAACGTCCGGAACTGGTGATGCTGCCTACCGGACGGTTGGTGGTCCTCCCTGCTGTGGTAGCGGATGGCGCGCCTGGAGGTGAGCTGATCCCTGAGGACAGGGTAGAGGAGCACGGGAAACCGGAGACACCGCGCGAATACTCACCGCCGCAAGATGGAGTGGAGTTGTTGCCTGATGCGTCGCAAGCCGCTGTGGAGGTGATACCTGCTGCTGGTGAGAGCCCCGTGGGAGGGCTGTGGTGGATACCCTGGCCTCATGGAACTACTCCGGCCGTGAGTACTCTGCTATGGGGATGCCTCCCATTGTCCGCCCCGCGTCGACTGCTGTTTCGGGACACTGGATGAGAGCATTCCTTTATTTTTCTTGTCTGCCTACCCGCTATTTTTTTCCTCAAATTTTTGTTTTTAGGCCGCAACTTTTTGACTTTTGCCCCCCCCCCCCTCTGCTGAGATTACGCTGTAGGATCTTTTTGCTAACTAAATGTTGTTCCTCCTCGGCTGGGGCTGTTTACGTATCTTTGAGACACTCTACAGATTTGAAGCAGATTTTATTTTAATTTTGCTGTACGCTTTGCGGTTTTGCAACCCCCCCTATCTTTTTCAGTTTTGCAGCTGCCCCCTAACACCACCTCCTTTCCCTTATCTTTAATTTCTTTACTGCGACGTCTCTGTGGACATTTGCATTATTTTTCTTTACTTTATCTTTTTATTATTATTTTTTTTATTTTTTTATTATGGCTGAGTAATGGATGTCTCCGGCCGGGGACATCCCCGTTGAGATTTTGTGCCACGATGCCATCTACCTGCGTCTGTGACCCATTGCCTTATGTTCCTGTGAGTTTATTATTTTTATGGCTCGGTAGCTACTCTGATGTTATGTGGCCCTGCGTGGCTCACTCACACTGTTGATTTCTTGATGTTTCTGCTAAAATTCTAAAATAAAGAATTTAAAAAAAAATGTGTTGGTCCTTGACTGTACCTGTGTGTCTCTGTGTAATAAACAATCAGTCTCTATTTTGGGTTGAAAGAGCAAGGATCTCGTGAGTGTTATTGCCTGAGTTTCACTGCGTTCTGGGCCAAAAGCGGTACTTCTGCGGAATACTGACTTCAAGGGGAGCTGTGACGGATCCCGGTACTCGGGGTGAGTAGATCCGCCGCCAGCGCCGAGTACACCTGGAGGTCGGTAGTGTGGTAGCGAGGTGCCGCTGGTGCTCGTAGAATACCCCGAGGTTGCAGCACTGTAGAGAGGTCCTTGAATCGTCCCAGTTCCCAAAGCCCTGTTATCCCCAATTACTAGCCGAGGCAGAGTAAAGGTTCAAACGAGTGATTTATTTTCCATGGAGAACACAGCTTATTTATGGGGAAAAGACATTGTTCTCCCCTGGTCCGCCCTCAGCCCTCCCGGGGTGATTTCTGCCACTGCCTAGCCATGGCCCAATTTCCCTTTGTTCACCTTGGGCCCCCCCTGGTGGGTGCAGCCCTTATCTTGAGGCTCGGTGCCAGCTCGTCTGGTGAACTTTCCGTGGCTCTGAGCGGGGAACAGGGGAGCAACAGGGAAAATCATATTGAGGTACTTATAAAAATAAGGGCTAACGAACTTTTAATAACACACAAATAAATAAACACTTGAACTGTTGTACTGCGCTACAGCGTAGTGGCGGCCGTCCCATCACAGGAGCATTCTGCACATGGACGGAAACCCCCACGTTACAGTGTGCACAGGGATAGAAATATTATTTGTGAGTGTATGTAAGGCTGGTGTCAGACAAGCGCACTGTGTGCGCCCATACTGACGTGCCTCCCGGCATACATCGCAGTGTTGTGACGGGGCCAGCCACATGCTGTAACATGCGCACAAATTGCATTTCCGTTCAGAAAGCCTCCCCGTCGAAGTACTACATTGCACGTTGGATGGGGCTGAAAAGCGCGATCCTACATTGGAAGATTGAGCCTTGCAGTGCTGAGCGCACTAACTGCGCCAGCGAGGTGGCCAGACGGGCGTCAGAATGGAAGGAACATCCACTCTTATGGACGTTCCTTCTGCTCATATAAACGGTCATCTGACACCAACCTAAATCAGAGTGTGGGCACAGCTATGCCATGGTGTGAGGGCACATGTTTCAGAAGGTGTGAAGAAAGACACACCAGTATGAGTGCGGTGCTAAGGTTTACCAGATCAGCCATGTTTTTCTGAACACTTGTAACAGTGGCCTGCGAATTTGAGGCTCATAAAAGCTTTTTTCCAGAATTTATGGTACTTTTATACAAATTTTGGGCGAAAAATGGCCTCAAGTTTGTTCCATCATGTATGGGTTTGTCGGGTATATTACACAGAAAGGAAAAATTTAAAATGGATGCTTGTAGCCATTTTGTTTTTAAAGACAGTTTTTCTTTCAAATTTCTCTAGGTTTAGAAATGAACGAGATTTTTTTTTACAGAGTTCATTCCTGGGTGAAGTCTTTCATATTTTTTTTAAGAAGTGCCAGACATGAAGGAACCTAGAATTTTTGTGTGTGATAAGGTTAGAGTTAAGTGCTAAGACGTGTCATAATTAAATTTATTGGTCTGTCTTAAAACAAAAGATATTTTGTCTTTTGGGTATAGGAATAAGAGTTAATATTCTGTAATATAGATTTATATTCACAAAATATATGTTTATAATCAAGGTATATTTTATTATATTTACAGTAGGAAATATATACTCCAATAAATATTGTAGAAAGTATATAATTGGTAAATAATAAAAAATACTAAAGAATAGATTCTGTTGAGTTAACCAGAAAAGAATTTAGCTGATAGGACTCTGAGTGAGTAACTAAAAGGGAGTAGGGATATAAATCAAAGATGACAGATGGAGACACAGTGTCTAATGACTGAGAAGAGAAGGTCTTTGTGTAGATTGACCTTTTGACCCGAGATAGGATATTAAAAAGAAATGGTGGAATAATTAAGAAGTGCAATACTGCCTCTAGAGGATAGTAAATATAATAATTGATATAGCAAATATTGCCAGTGACGTCAAATTGGGTATAATAAGTGGCAATGTTATTTGCAAGTCAGTCGGCGATTTCAGCATTCAGACTCACACCGCAATGCAATCAGATGTCCAGTACACATAGCAGATCCCAAGACATGAGGCAATCAAGATTCTCACCAAATTTCTGACTCTCACCAACTCTCTAACTCACATGCATTGATTATCTGATATCGATAATTTTCACATATTCCAAAACAAAGCATCACATAGAAAATTCCAAGACTTATCAACATCCAAATTGGACAGGTAATGTATAATAAAAAAAAGAAGGAATTAATGTAATTATATATATTTGTAGAGATTCTTGCAACATAAACTGAGACTTCTCGGATACGGTTAGATCCAAATTCTAAGTATTTTCTATTTTGCAGATAGAAATATGAAGAAGTGGATATAAGGATTTATTCCTAAAAGAAATGTTGTAAGATTGATACCAATATATATTGAATTTGGAAATTACTGTGATTAAAATTAACAAGCAAGGAATTATATAACTACAAAATAAAAAGCAAAAGATTAGAAGTTTAATTCTCAAGATTAGGGGAGGATTCACTAAATAAGTTTTTATTACTTATCATTAAATTAGCTCATCTTTTGTTGATCCATGTAGTATAGAGATATATATATATATATATATATATATATATATCTATAAGAGCTGGCTGGTTAAACATTGTTTGCTGGGAAATGCATGTTGTATTAAGCAGAAATGTTTATTAACCATTTGTGTATTAGTTACTAACTGATAAGGTAAATGATATTAATCATATATGCAGTTACTAACCGGAGATACATATATTGTGAAGCTAGTTTTTATATGCTGATGGATTGTGGTTTATAAATTTTGTTTATGATATGAGATTTGAAACTTTTTTGTATACGTAATAAATATATATATATTTTTATCCGATTATTGATTATTGTATTTTTCAAAGCAAAACACAGACAATTAAAAGAATTCAGCATAATTTCTAAGAAATATAGACGATTGATATTTGTGTCTCGTATAAATTTCTTATGAAATAATAATCCCTGATATATTGGAGGCAACTGCCGAGGTAGGTCCAGTAAATCCAATATAGACATATTGGAGGCTTGGCTGATAAATCCAATATATAACGTGTTGTATTCACGTGCAGAGATTATATCCGACAGGTTTTTTTTCACAATTAGTTTTAACATTTTTAGATTGAATTACGAGACTGAAAGTAATTAGTAGAGCAAGGTTACCACATGAAACCTATTTTGCTTCAATTCTGAATATATTTATGTAGATAATCAGTTGGTTATTTACAGATTAGTCAGGAGGCTTAGTAGTCCATTTTTCTTTTGCCAGTGACGCTGCTTCTGTTGATTTTCTTTTTGTGCGCTGCTTTAAGATTTTCACAATTAAACATCCAGCAATAATCCCCCATTGTGTTAACGTTCCACTGGCCTAGGTATCTTTTTTTCATCTCCTTAATGTTTTGTTGGAAGTGTTCTACATGTTTCTCACTGTACCTAGATGTTCACTGAAAAAGGCCAAGTGACCCTTCAAGAAATAAATTTTAATAGTCTTTGAGCATTCTAAAATTTTGAATTTTCCAGCCATGTTCTTCAACAATGAGTGTATATTTCAAGGGGTACCGTATATACTCGAGTATAGCGCGACCCGAATATAACGCGATGGATAGAGATTTATTATGGAAATGAGAGAATACTCAAGACACGAATATAACACGAGGAGCAAAATTTTACTGTACCAGTAAACAATTAAAATCCTTCCAAGTTCTCTTAACTAGGGATGAGCCGAACACCCCCGAGTTCGGTTCGCGCTCGAACTCGAACTTTTCAAATGTTCGGATTCGAACTAGAACTCAATGCAAGTCAATGGGACTGAAAATTTGATTTTTAGAGTGCCCTCCAAGAGGGCATATGTGCTAGATATTTGCCATAAAAGGTGTATGGGGGTCCGGGTAGTGCCCTGGGGGCAGTGGTGTATTTAGGTTTTGTGCTGCCCTAGGCCTGACTAAACTCGTGCACCCCCTAATTTAAATTTGAGGCACCCCCTCCTGTCAAGGGCACACCTCTTCCTGGTTAATCCCACCCTTCCTCTTTAAGCTCCACCTTTTCCTCTTAGAGCTCCGCCTTTTCCTCTCTTTATATTAAAAGTGGATACCAAGTGCCTACTTGTATATTTTGTATACCATTTCAAATGTATCTATTGAGATAAATAAAATTATGAAATGTTTAAATTCAAGCATTTTTACAAAGAACAGCCACACATGTCAAGTATACTGGAACACAGCCTCTCTAATTGGTTGAACAATAAAATCCACAGAAACGTGCACTGCATATGAACGTATCACAGAGCTGTACAGCAATAAAACTCACAGTAATGTGCAGTGTGTATGAGTGTATCCCAGAGCTCCAGGGCAATAAAACTCACAGTACTATGCAGTGTGTATCACAGAACCCACAGCAATAAAACTCCCAGCAATGCAATGTTTGGTGTGTGTCAGCGTATCAGAATCCACAGCAATAAAAATTCCAGCAATGCAATGTGCAGTGTGTATGAGTGTATCAGAATCCACAGCAATAAAACTCCCAGTAATGCAATGTGCGGGTCAGCGTATCAGAATCCACAGCAATAAAACTCCCAGCAATGCAATGTGCGGTGTGTATGAGTGCATCAGAATCCACTGCAATAAAACTCCCAGCAATGCAATGTGTGGTGTGTGTCAGCGTATCAGAATCCACAGCAATAAAACTCCCAGCAAAGCAATGTGTGGTGTGTATGAGTGCATCAGAATCCACTGCAATAAAACTCCCAGCAAACCGAGTGTATATGAGCACACAGCAATTATTTATTCTACATTTACCGGCCTCTGTCCGTGGTAGGGCTGTGTGCAGAGTCAGCAGGGACTATGTACAGACTCAGCAGGAGGTCCCTCCAGGCCACGTTAGGATCACGGCTGTGCCTGTGCGTGGAGCCATCTTGTCAGCAGTGGAGTGACACTGCCAGAGGGTGCACGGTGGCTTTGATTCCCTTCCCGGTGGGTGTTCAGTCCAGAATAGAGTGACAGTCCATGTTAATGAAAGGGCGGGCAGCTGCGTGCATGCGTGTCACGTGGTTCAGCCAGTCAGGTGGTACTGAGACTCAGTACCACCTGACTGGCCGGACCGAGTGTGACCTGCACGCAAGCAGCCTCACCAGGAGCCAGGCAGCTCAATGACAAATTTCTATCACTGCAGTGCTGGTTAAGGAAAGGTCCACTTTAAACAGCAGTAAGCAGACAGGGCTTCATATTCTGCTGATAACCCCCCCCCCCTTTACCTGCCGTTTACTGTCATCTTCTCTCTCTTTACACAAATCACATCCCCCTCCCCTCTCCTAGAGCTGCTGCAGGGCAGGGGAGGAGCTATGGAGGGAGGAGAGGGGGATTTTTATTCTATTCGATTTTATTCTGTATGCAAACGCCATGCTCCGCTGCTCGTTGTTTGAGAACACAGCTCAAAGCTGACACACAGTGACAGTGGCACCTCCTAGTACCCCCTAATGACACCCCAATAATCACTGGTACCTGGGGCAGCCCGCCCTCCGCCACTCCTCTAAGTACACCACTGCTCTGGTGATATGCTCATACACAAGTTTGGCGAACTGCCAGCAAGTACGGTGCTGTTTGAAGGCATTGCAAATCCCCATAGAGAAGTAATGGTTAATCTATTCAGAGAACACCAAACAGCAGAGAAATGTCAGTGAAATGCCCTGATGTTCGGTGGTTTCAATCAGCAGGTTTATTCAGGCGAACCCCATAGGTTTCAATGTTAAAAATATTCCCGTTTTTTATGCAATATCTAATAAACCATTTATTATTTTAATCTGCAGTAAAAAGTCTTTATTTATCTATTGATTTTTTTTTGTACCTTTTAGTGATTTTTCAGAATTTTTTGGGCTAAATTCCCCCCTTTTTTTTAATAGCGGTTCTTCTTTTTCTGTAACAGAACTTTTTATTATCAATCATAGGATCTTATGTGTAAATTCCAGACATTTTCGTTTAGTAGTTCTTTTGAAAACAGCAGGCCATGGGTTTGCGGTGGCAGCATACAGCGGCCGACTCCATGCACTTTAGGGACCCTGCGGTGAATGGTGAATTCACTGCAGGGTGGGGAAATTTTATTCCCCGAAGTGCAGGGAACTACAGAACACCAAAATGTCGGCGTCATTTCGGTACTCTGTGAGTAACCCAATTAGTGGTGAGGATTTTTGTTGCCCCCTGGAAAGTGAAAGCCTAGGCCTTGCCCACCCAGGACATACTTGAAAATTAGTGACATATCAATGTTTCCTTCCTGGTAAAATAGTTTTCAAAAGTAAAAAGGGGTGGGGCCGCCGCCCCCTGGAAAGTGCCGCCCTAGGCCTGGGCCTTGTTGGCCTAGGCCAAAATACACCAGTGCCTGGGGGACAGGAAACAAGGACAAAAAGTAAAAAAAAAAACGTTTTTAACGGGACAGTGAGTTTTCCATGAAATAAGGGTTAAAAATAAAAACAAAAAATTCCTTCAAATATTGTGCCTAGGAGGTCCCCATAACCTGCCCGTGAAGTGGCGGATTTCTCGGATGTATAGAAATATGTAAAAACCAAAAAATGACATTTCAAATGACGGTAAATTAATCTATCCATAAACAACTGCTTGGGGCGGCAGTCTGTATGAAAAGAGGAGACATTTTCGGACACGCAGAAAAAGTTTAGTAATTTTTTGGCTAAATTATTGTGAAACTTAGGCAGGCTTTGGATGAAAGTAACAATAGGTGCTTTAAAATTGGGCCTTTAGCGTCGGCAAAAGTGCCGTCACACAGTAACCCCTCTGAGGATATGAATCTGATACAGGCGTCAGTGGCAATACACCCAAATATTGTGCCTTTGGTGCCAGGCCAGCAAGTGCCATCATACAGTAACCCCTCTGTAGTATTGTGGAAGAGTGCAGGGGTGGACCTTGCGGTCCTATATTAAAAAGATATGCATCTGGTAAAGGCGTCAGTGCACCCAGATATTGTGCTTTTGGTGCCAGACTGCCAGGCCAGAAAGTACCATCATACAGTAACCCCTCTGTGGTATTGTGGAAGAGTTCCGGGGGTGGACCTTGTGGTCCTATATTAAAAATATATGGGGGGCGTGGCCGGCGGCGAGAGAAGACGTGCTTTGAAGGAACTCCGCATGTCTCCTCCACTTAAGGACCCCCGGCTGACTTATCCTGCGGAAACTATACATAAAGGGGTACCTGTGCTGCTGGCTACCGGTACTGAGCCATCCGGAGCCCGTTCAGCCCCCCCTCCGGACCTGAGACCGATCTGAAGTCGCCACCTCGTGCTGCAGAGAGAAGCCGGCGGCCATCTTGCGGCCCACTTCCAGCCTTCGTATGAGTACCGGCCCTGCGGGTCTGACCGTTATGCCCCAGACTGAGCTACAGCAGCGGACTGTGGAGATGGTGGGCCCACGTCTCCCGGTCAATTTGGAGGACTATCATCAGGGGGCGACGGATGGCCCCTCAGGATGGTGGGAGGACGGACTCCCTCCGCAAGCTGGAGTCGGAGGAGTCATGGATCTGGGCCTGGAGGCTTGCCTGCAAATTTTAGCGGGGGAACCTGAGGATGATCCGCTTAGTAAGGGGGTCTGACGGCGGATGATGGCGGCGTTGCGGTCCTGCTGGGAGACAGCAGCCCCGAGGTCAGATGTTCGGCAACTAGATGTGGTACCGCGGTCGATGGATCTTAAGGAGCCGAGACTGCCTGATGTTTGCGGCCTATGCACCTGGGATGTGCCTGCAGGGGCTGAGGTACCCTTTGCTGCTGTGGTTGTTGTTGAGGGAATGATGTGCAGGACTGGTGACTCGGAGATCGGGCCGCTGTTCACCCTTCAGCCCTCAGAATCTGCACCGGAGCTGCATGGCAGGGAACCGCTGCTACAACCTGAAGAGATCCAGCTCACCGCGTACCTCCTCAGGAAAGTGGAGCTGCAGAAGGTACCGCAAATTGAGAGGCTGTTTGCGGGCGGGATGATCTCTCCTACCTGGCCCTGCGATACGATCACCACTGTGAGTGGAGTGGCCCGGGGAATCGGTACCCGTTGTGGTCTATGGAAGGTGCCATGGCTTGATGAGGGTGTACTCCCGGCCCTTTTCCTAGAAGCGGGCTGAAGAGGACTGTTTTTCCTGCCCTGACTTGGGCACTTTCCTGCTGCAGCGGCCTCCCTCGTGGAGTTTCCCCTCTCCCTTCCCCATTGATGAGTATCTCTGCTTTGAGTACCCTTTTCCCCTCTCCCGACCTCATTGCTGAGTTATTGCTATGTTTTATTTTGAGGTTTCTGAGACTTTTTTGGCCACATGTAGTTGAATCTTCCTTTTTTTGTTGCTCTCCCTTTTGTGATTCCCCCCCCCCCATTTTGTTTTGGCTTCACTGGGTTGTCCTAGGGGAAGAGTCATAGGCTGGAACCCAGCTTTTCCCCGGGTGCCCAGGCCTGGTGCCATTAACCTCCATGGCCTTTTCCCGCGGTTTTTAACTGGTTGGGAATGTGCCAGAGGCGGCACTGATCTGGCCTTTGCCATCTTTCCCTCACCCCCCTTTTTTTTCTCTCATTTTTATAATTATATTTGATGACTTTCGCTGTTTATATTGCTATCTATACGCCTTGTAGTTTGTAGTTTGCATATGATACCTGATGACCTTTTCTTATGCTATGCTGTTTTTCTTTCTTTTCTTTACGCTGAGTTATTGCAGACGACTATTTGCGGCCCTGCGAGGCCCTCACTTTACGTTTTACTTGTATGATGACATATTTCAAAATAAAAAATTTTGAATATAAAAAAAAATAAAAATATATGAATCTGGTAAAGGCGTCAGTGCACCCAGATATTGTGCCTTTCATGGCAGCAAGTGCCTTCACACCGTAACCCTTTTGTGGTATTGCGAAAGAGTGCAGGGTTGGACCCTGCGGTTCAAAAAATTAAAATGATATAAATCTGGCACAGGCATCAGTGCAGCCAAATATTGTGCCTTTCATGGCAGCAAGTGCATTCACACCATAACCCTTTTGTGGTATTGTGGAAGAGTTCAGTGCTGGAGGTTTTGTGAATGCAGAAGACATCCCGATCTATTCCGTTACGTCAGCATCAGGGGATTGATAACTGCTGATCCAGGACTGATTCATTTTTATAAATGTCAGGCGGTCTACAGAGTCGGTGGACAGACACACTCTTTTGTCTGTGACAAAACCTCCAGCGGCACTGAACGTCCTTTCAGAAAGCACGCTAGATGAAGGGGAACCTAGTAGCTGCATAGCATATTGGCTAAGTTCTGGCCAGTGATCCAATCTCAACACCCAGTAAGCCAGTGGATCATCTGCTGGAAAGGTATCCAGGTCTGCCCTTGCCTCTAGGTAGTCCTGCACCATATGGTGAAGACGCTGGCAATGGGTGCCTACATCTGATGTCCCTGGGCGTCGTGGACTAGAAAAAATTTAAAAATGCATCAGTCAAGTGTCCCTGGCCTTCACCACTATTCCTCTGATCATCCGCAGCCTCAGAAGCACCTGTGTCATCACTTGGTGTTACACAAGTGTCGCTTTAGAGCGTCCTCAAGTTTTTTCATCCTATGCTCCCTCTGTGCGGGCAGGATGAGCTCTGCAACTTTACCCTTGTATCGTGGATCAAGAAGGGTTGCCAACCAGTAATGATCCCTCTCCTTGATAGCACGAATCCTGGAGTCCTTTAGCAGGCTTTGCATTAGAAGGGAGCCCATGCAGCGTAGGTTGGAGGTGGCATTAGCTTCCGAGTCTTCCTGGTCAATGAGGATGACCGTATCGTGCACTTCCTCCTCCCAGCCATGCACTAGCCCTTGTGTTTATGGGCACACGAAACCCTCCCTTGAGGAATCCCCACCTTCAATGCCCCCACTACTTAAATATTCCTCCTCCTCCTCCTGTCTGATCTGAGAATGATTCATGATTCATTCCCACTGGAATGCTGTCTACGGAAAGACTGGGGCCTTGAGAGCTAGGGAAGGCCTCCTCTTCCTCCCACTGCTCTGCCTCTAGAGCCACATCTATAATTCCCCGCAGAATGTACTCCAGCAGGAACACTAAAGGAATTGTGTCACTGATGCATGCACTGTCCCTGCTCACCATCCTCGTTGCCTCCTCAATTGGTGACAGTACAGTGCATGCATCCTTGATCATCAGCCACTGCGGGGGGGGGGGAACCAAGTTGACCTGAACCGGTCCTTGTGCCATACTCACACAGGTACTCGTTGATGGCCCTCTGCTGCTTGTGCAGACGCTGCAGCATTGCCAATGTCGAGTTCCACCTGGTGTGCATGTCACAGATCAGACGGTTTGTGGGAAGGTGGAATTCTTTGAATTTCTGCCAGGCGAACGCTTGCTGGGAATGACCGTCTGAAGTGGCTGCAGACTTTTCTGGCCTGGCTGAGAAGCTCTTCCAGCCCTGGGTACTTGGTTAGGAAACGCTGTACCACTAGATTTAGGACGTGTGCTAGGCATGGTACATGCATCAATTTACCCTTGCGTAGGGCGGAGAGAAGGTTGCTGCCATTATCACAGACGATCATTCCCAGCTGAAGCTGGCGTGGTGTTAACCATCTCTGCATCTGCCCCTGCAGAGCTGACAGAATTTCTGGCCCGGTGTGGCTCCTGTCCCCTAAACAAACCAGCTCAAGCACAGTATGGCTTCTTTTTGCTTGAGCCATTGCGTAGACCCTGTCAGGCGTCGGTTTAACTGCCACTTCACCAGAGACACAGAAGGAGGAGGAGGAAGAGGGAGAGGTGGTGGTGGAGCAGACAGACCTCATACAAGCAGCTTTCTGGAGGCGTGGTGGATGAACAAGCTCCAGCACAGAGCCCCGTCTTGGATCCCTCCCAGCTGCAATCAGAGTTACCCAGTGTGCCGTGAAGGAAATGTAACGACCCTGTCCATGCTTGCTGGACCACGTGTCTAAAGTTACATGCACCTTGCTGCTGACTGCCTTTCCCAATGACTCGATAACATGGTCTTCCACATGCTGGTATAGTGCTGGAATGGCCTTCTGTGAAAAGTAATGGCGTTTTGGAACCTGCCACTGTGGTACAGCACATTTAGCAAATTCACGGAAGGGAGCAGAGTCCACCAGCTGGAAAGGCAGCCGCTGCAATGCGAGTAATTTTGCTAAGCTGGCATTTAGACGCTGTGCTTGGGGATGGTTGGGACTATATTTTTTCTTACACTGCAGTAGCTGGGGCAACGTAATCTGACTGCGTAAATCTTCAGCTGATGGGGGGGCGTGTCCTGGACTCGAAGCCGAATGGCCGCGTGTTAGCTAGGCTCCCGCATCGACCTCGCTTACCACGGGCACCTCATCATTAGCCCGCACCATGGGTAGGAACAGACGACAGCCCCAGACTCCGGGACCCTCGGAGGCCTGCCCTAGCCCACCTCAGCCCGGTATCAGGGACTTTTTTCAACCGCAAAACGGCACACCAGCGGCGCCGGAAAAATCCAAGATGGCGGCCGCATCTCCATCGGCGGCGCCATGCTCCCCAGCCTCCTCCGGCTCTGGCTGGGAACAGCCACCGGATCTCACTCTACTGCTCCGCTCACTGCCTACCAGGGAGGATTTAAACGTGGTGGCTAAAGACCTTCGCCTCTCTCTCTCAGGAGAGATTCAGCAGGTACGCCAGGATTTGCAGGGCCTCACGCAGCGCCTCGTGGTGGTGGAGGAGGGGCAGCAGGCCCAAAAGTCCACTCTACAGGCACACTCCACGCAATTGACACTGCATCACCACCTGTTCCATGCACTTGCGCGACAGGTTGAGGATTTAGAAAATAGAGGCAGACGCCATAATATTAGGGTACGGGGCCTGCCTGAATCCGAGAAGGACCCTGAGGAGCTCCGCTGCATGCTGACTCGCCTTTTCAATATGCTGTTGCACAATGCCCATGAAGCGCCGATAGAGATGGAGAGATGGCACAGGGCGCTCAGGCCTAAGGGTCCCCCTGGAGCCCCCCCACGAGATATAATTTGCTGTATAACGCGCTTCGGCATGAAAGAACGAATTATGGAACAGGCGCGGGGTAAATCGGCGATACGCTTCGAGGGCGCGAAAGTTGAACTGTACCAGGATATATCTCAGCTCACCCTACACACTAGACGTGTCCTACGACCTCTCACCGCAGCACTGCAACAGGGGGGCCTACAATATAGATGGCTCTACCCCTCGGGTATTCAAGTACGCACTCCGCATGGCCCCGTCACAGTGCGCAATACTGAGGAACTGCCTAATTTTTTGACCTTACTGGAACTACCGCCTGATATCATTCTGGCCTGGCCAGACCCGATCCAGTTCTATACAGCGGACTTGCCAAGACCTCAGCGTCCCCTCAGGCGCCCCCGTCGCCCTATACGACAGTCGTCCCGTGATGATAACCTTCCGCCCTACTGCTCACAAGATACCTGAGCTAATGTCTTAACATGTTTTTACGTGACTCTGACGTCAATGGTTCTTCATTTGACTCGTTCATCCCAGCTATTCATCACCTTGAATCCGGACGACGCGCAGAATCTATCTGGGTTGTGCTGCGCTCCACCTCTTTAGACGTCTGGTCGCGGAGTAGATGGGGCCCTCTGGTTCCCGGAGTCCGTTTGTTGCGGTTCTTCTTCTTTTTTGGCCATGTTTCGCTGCCCTGGTTGCACGTCTATGTTCAACGACGAGATGTGCGGGGACCGTATTGGTTCGATAGTTCTTTACATTTCATTTACGTGTACTGTTCGTCACTCCGGGACTCGCTCCCCTGGGAATTCGCCCACTCCGGCTGGAGTAGTCTAGGTGGGGACCCCACCTGCGTCGCCACAGGCGTCGCGTTGGAACCTCCCCTGCCTGGGGCGTTCACCCATTGTGATCTACTTGATCTTCTGTTTCTGGTTTTATATATCAGTTAAGTTAAGTTTTATTTTCCCTTTTCCTATCCCACCCTTCTCCCAAATACGGCATTGTTTTTCTCCGCGCTGTTCTTAATATGTCTTTCTGTCCTAGACCTTTGTTAATACGATCCATTAATGCCGGGGGCCTTAATGTCCCGACAAAGAGACATATCGCTTTGCGCGATTTCGCTAAAGCGCAGGTATCCGTGGCTCTCATACAGGAGACCCATTTCTCAAGCGCACACGCTCCATCATTTAAAAACCCGTCTTATCCCTTGGGCTTTTTCAGTAATTGCACAACCGGCAAGATTAGGGGCACTGCCATCCTTTTTGCTAAACATGTCCCGTTTCAACTGCTCGATTGCGCCTTAGATGAGGACGGCAGATATATTATGGTGAAGGGCCATGTTGGGGATCAACTTTACACCTTTGTCTCTCTCTACCTCCCAAATCGCGGACAGCACAGGGCCCTTAGGACCATCATGATTAAAGTGGCTAACTTCCAAGAGGGTGTTTTGGTGGTGGGCGGGGACTTCAATCTTCCTCTGGACCCCAAATTGGACACGTCCCGGGGGACGTCTAGCGTCCCGCTCACTGTTATACGATCCACTCGGCTGGCCTTACTGGATCTGTGTTTGACTGATTGTTGGAGGGCTCTTCACCCTACTTCCAGGGATTACACGCACCATAGTGCCTTACATAAGTCATATTCCCGTATTGATCTTATTCTACTACCCTTTGCGCAATCACACCTCCTACAGTCCGCTAGGATTGGAAACCAGACATGGTCGGATCACTGTCCGGTGGACGTGGAGCTCCGATCCTCGTTGTATCGTCCAAAGGCTTCACACTGGAGGCTGAACGACACGCTGCTACAGGATGCAGTAGTACTCGCGGGCTTAGAGGCAGAGGTTGCTCGGTATTTTAGTGAGAATGACACCCCCGATATTACTCCCGCTCCTTTGGGAGGCTCATAAGGCTACAGCCAGAGGTTATCTAATTAAACAGGGTGCCCGCATTAAGAGGGAACGCGCCCAGCGTCAGAATGATTTGATCCAGCAGATACGTTCATTGGAGACAGCACATAAATCATGCCAATCTGAGGAGATATATGCACAACTCACTGCGCTTAGGGCGGACCTAAACTCTTTGTTGGACATTAAGGCACAGAAATCTTTTTTTTATGTTAAAAAATTGTTCTTTGAACATGGTAACAAGTGCGGCAGGTTGCTCGCGAGGGTCTTACGTAAAAAGCGGAGCGCCTCATACATCTCACGTACCATAGACAAGTCGGGTACGAAGGTCACACTACCAACTGCCATGTTAAGCGTTTTTCGTGATCACTTCCGTTCCCTTTATAATCTGGACGCTAATACCTCAATTAATGCACCTTTATCACAGAAAATTGAGAATTATCTGCGATTACATATAAAATGCAAATTACCACTGACTGGTAGGCGCCTCTTAGAGTCCCCAATCTCTGAGGAGGAGCTTCTCACAGCTGTTAAGGAGACCCCTCGGGCAAGGCACCTGGCCCAGATGGGTTCTCTCTGCCATATTATAAAAAACTTATGCATGTCCTGCAGCCTTATTGGCTTTCTTCATTTAATTCATTGACTCATGGCCATCACCTACACCCTGCCACATTGACCGCCACTATCACCCTGCTCCCGAAACCGGGTAGGGACCCTGACTATTGCAGTAATTACAGACCCATCTCCTTACTTAACCAAGACATCAAACTATTTGCAAAAATTTTAGCTACACGTCTCAAGCCGTATGTCCCCGGTTTGGTACATCTTGACCAGACTGGATTCATTCCCGGGAGGGAGGCTCGGGATAGTACAGTAAGGGCAATTAATCTAATTCAGGGTGCTTCTCACTCATCTGCTGACCCGCTCTTGTTGCTCTCCACGGACTGCGACAAGGCTTTCGACAGGGTCAGATGGGATTTTCTGTTCCGCACATTAACTCATATGGGATTTGGGGATCATATGTTGCTGTGGATTCGTGCCCTATACACCAATCCTTGCGCACGCGTTAATATTAACGGGGTTCTCTCTGACGCTTTTCCCGTAGCCAATGGGACTAGACAGGGGTGTCCCTTATCTCCCCTCTTGTTCGCATTATCCCTGGAACCATTTCTACAGGCAGTACGCAGCGCTCCGGACATCACGGGGCTAGAGATCGGGGCCTCAGAGCACCGCGTAGCGGCATACGCTGATGACTTATTATTTTTTGTCCGCTCACCGCTTATCACTCTCCCTAATCTTCTGCGGTTATTTGCAGAATACGGCGCTCTCAGCAACTTAAAATTGAACATGGACAAATCAGAGATTCTTCCAATCTCGGTTCCGGCTAGGCTGGCAAGTAGCCTGCAAAGCGCATTCCCCTTCAGATGGTGCCAAGGTCCATTAAAATACTTGGGAACATACTTGTCTGGGAACCCGGGAGATCTTTATACGGATAATTATGGGCTGTTGTTGCGGTCTGTGGAGAGCGACCTTCGCTCATGGGATCTCTCACACATAACTTGGTTCGGGCGTATCAACGCTATTAAGATGTCTATCCTTCCTAAGATTCTGTATCTCTTTCAGACGATTCCCATTACCTTACCTAGGTCTTTCTTTAGCACTATGGATGGCCTGCTTCGGACATACGTCTGGAACGGCCGCCCACCACGGGTCAAACTTGGATTACTCACTACCCCGCGCTCCGCAGGAGGTATGTCTATGCCGCATGTTCAGCGGTATTATCAAGCTTCACACCTACAGCGGATAGTGGAATGGGGAACTACGTCAACACCTAAAGCTTGGGTGGGGGTTGAGAAACACTTCGCCGGCCCTGCCTTGGCTTCCGTGCCATGGGTACCACCGCGCGCGATTCCCCTGCCCCCTACTACTCTTTTCACCACACGCGCTACACTACGCGTTTGGCGAACATTGCAGTCCCAAACTAACATAGCTCCCTTCCCATCGCCATTAATGCCTTTGCAACACTTACCGGTATTTTCCAGACATCTGATGCCCACCGCCCCTTTAGAGGGCCCACCTTCCCCCCTGCCGGGCCATTTTGTTGTGGATGGGCGCAGGGTAGCGGCTGAGCGGCTGCCATACCTACAGCCTATGGGCTTCCTTGCTAAATTCCATATGCATCGCCTAATACACTACTTATGCTCCCTGGCACCGCTGGAGGCCTACTGCAGACAAACAACCACCTTTGAAATTATAATTAAACGGGGTACGACCCCCGCTCACAGTATATCCCTCCTTTATAGCATGTTGCAGTCACTACGTACCCCCCCCCCACTCTTTTCCGTACTAAATGGGAATCGTCCCTTCAGATTGCTCTGACGGATGCTGAATGGCTTAAGATATATGAACTAGCGCACTGTTGCACCCCTTCCACTAGGATTCAGGAGGTGAACTATAAGATCATGTACCGCTGGTACCGTACACCAGATAGGTTGCGACACATTGTGGGGGGGGGTGGTGGTTTATGCTGGCGCTGCCAGGCGCCCGACGCTGACCATTTGCACATCTGGTGGTCATGCCCTCTGATTCAGCCGTTCTGGTCTCGTGTACACGCCTATGTATGTATGGTGGTGGAACCACACCCACCTTTCCTTCCAGAACTGTACCTTCTACACCACACATCTATCACCATCTCGGCTTATAAAAAGTCGGTCATGCCCTGCCTGATACACGCGGCCAGGTTGACCATTCCCAGGTTTTGGAGACAGGCTGTTACACCTCCTGTTGCTATGTGGCTAGATGAAGTGGAATTCATCCGTGGTGTTGACGAGATGGCATCCCGAGCAGCCGATAGATATGAGATATATACGCGTAAATGGTTCTATTGGTTGACCGATGTATTGCCACACTCTCGCCGCAATCCATAGATCGATAGTGATTCGGGTTGATGGTCGGTGGAACGTCCACTGATCGCCTGTATTTATACTCATCTTCATATTTATATTTATATTTATTTATATTTAAGTATTCCATATGCCATCTGATTTGCTCTGCCGTTCCTCTCCCCTTTTCCCCTTTTTTCTTTTTTGTTTTATTTGCTTTGCCGAATATTGTACATTGCAAAAGGTATTGTTACTCATGCTACTGCTATGCACCAATGCAAATCTTCCTTGTACTACCTGTAATTCAAAATAAACTTGAATATGTTAAAAAAAAAAAAAAATCTTCAGCTGATGGGATGCTGTCACATTGTGAGGAAGGACCCGGTACATCCATTACTGTAGCATCATCCCTGTCAGTGGAGGTTGTAGCAGGCAATGACATGGCAGGACATACAGTGGGGGTAGAGACAGATGATGAGGAGGAGGACCTACGCAAAGTTTTGCGCCAACGGGATGTGTGGCAGGAGGTCATATGTCGCCTCAAGCACGTGGTACCCAAGCATCCGGTGTCTTTCCCACGCTTGAGCCTCATCTGACATAGATTACAAATAGCAACGGTGGGGTCTGCTGCACATTTCTTAAAGAACTCCCAGACAGCAGAGTTCCTGCATGTGTGCTTTGAGACAACAGCGCTCTGCACCGGAGCAGCTCTGACATCTGAAGCCTTGGACTGGCTAGTGCTATGGTTGGTCATAGAGGATGTTGTGCCTCGTGTTTGCTGTGCCTCCTCCTCCTCCTCACTTGATTCCTCTGTTCGATCTGGCACCCAGGTGGAGTCAGAGTGTGATGATGACAATGATGATGAGGTCACTATCTCCTCGTCACTGGAGCCAACTTGGCAGTATGCTGCAGCTGCTGGGGCAACATGAGTGCCAGTTATTTGTGTGTCATCACTGGCACCCCCTTCCTCTAGGTTGATTATACTCCCTTCCTCAACCTCAGAGTTTGAATCAGAGCACTGGAGTTGCTGCGCATCCTCAAGCAGCATGTCACTGTCATTGTAGTCAAACAATTCAGCTGACTCCTCCGTGTGTGATAGCGAGGCTACGGCAGGAGAAGCTGTGGACATGGAGGCTGCATTAAATGCTTTGGCAGCTGAGGTGGACTGTAAAGCACTACAAGCCTGGCTGGCAGAGGACTCGGAGGATGAGGATGGCCTGGTTAGCCAATCCACCAAATCCTCTGTATGTTGCTGCTGCTTAAGAAGACGGCCAGCACCAGTTAGAAAGGACAAGCGTGCCCCTGCAGAGGATGCACCACGTCCACCACGACCAGAGGCACAGCCTCCCGACACAGGGGCTGCTTGCCCTCTTATCTGTGTCTGGGAGAGTCTGCCTGTCCTTTTTGTTCTTTCAGACATGATGAGTGATATATAGATTAAATATATACAGAACTCTGATTCAACTCTGGTATAAAGATTAAAGATTTACAGAACTCTGGTATAACTCAGTGAGACACCCTGATAGCTGGCAGCCAGTGACAAGACACAGATTACAATTCCCAGAAACCTCCTATAAATCAGTGAGACCCCCTGATGGGTGGCAGTGACAAGACACAGATTACAAGTCTCAGAAACCTCCTTTAAATCAGTGTGACCCTCTGATGGGTGGCAGTGAAAAGACACAAATTACAATTCGCATATATCTGCTAGAAGTATGTGGGACCCCCTGTTGGGTGTCAGTGAGAAGACACAGATTACAAGTCTCAGAAACCTCCAATAAATCAGTTTGACCCCCTGATGGGTGGCAGTGAGAAGACACAAATTACAATTCGCATAAATATGCTAGAAGTATGTGGGACCCCCTGATGGGTGGCAGTGAGCAGGGCCATCTTTAAGCAGGTGCCCCAGGCCCAGTCATAGTTGAGGGGCCCAAAGCAGGCTGCTTCGTTTGTGGGCTGCTGGGGCCGTTTTACAGTGGTGGCTTTGTGTTTTTCGGAGGCCCCAGGCTTCTGTGGAAGCACTGCAGCCTTCCTAGGCCTGGTGGGCCCCCTCTGATGATGTCAGAGAGGGCGTTCCACAGGGGGCGGGGCCAAACGGGAGGAAGCCAGTTGAGGTTTCCTGACTGCTTAGGCCTGGACACACCCTAATCAAAATACCTCACATGGAGGCTGCAGCTCCTTATGCTGACTCCACCCCCTCCATCCACAGACAGAGCCATGAGCCTCCACTTGCTGCTGGAGTACAAGAAGGTATTTGAGGGGGGGGGGGCATGGTATTTGAGGGGGGGCCCTAGGAGAAACACAGGACAGGTTCTGCTACAAACTGGCTGCACATCACAATCTCCCTCCAGCTCTCAGCTGAAAGGCTCCTCTCCTTAATGCAGCAAGAGCTGTGCAGAGGCTGACTGTCACAATCTGTGTGTAGCAATGTTTGTGTGCACAGCCTAATACAGGGAGAAATTAAACCTCTGAGCTTGCAATCTGACTCTGGGGCTGCAGAGGTTTGGGAGAAGGAGCTGCCCATGGTTTCAAGGAAGCAGAACTTAGCTGTCAGTGATCTGAGGCGCGTTCAGTTCCTCAGCAGCTGCTGAATTGTTCCATTGCGGCAGATCAGTTTGCTGCAACAGTCTCATTGAATGCTTTGGCTGTGATTATGGAAGCGACAGGGTAGAGGATTGCTTAATGAAAGGTGCTGTGTCTGCAAAATCCACTTTTGTCCATTTTATTACTTCTTTAGTGTTACTGTTTTGCTCCACCAAACCTACAAACTGAACATTTCCTTATTGGATTATTTTCTCCGTGGAGGCGGCCATCTTTCGTACGTCACACTCAGCTAACCCCGCAGCACCTCTCGACTTGGATGCAAGTGCTAAGTAAGGCCCCCGGCACACGAGCGTTTTGAGAGAATGGAAGGAACGTCCGTGAAAGTGGGCATTCCTTCCATTCTCTGCGCTCAGCGTACAAAGCGCGATCCTCCTATGGAGAATCGCGCTTTGTATACTTTCAGCGTCCGTTTAGCTTTTTGACGGGGAGGCCTTTTTCACGTCCGGTGGAGGGCTTTCCCCGTCAAAAACCCACGGATGCAGGGAATTGCGGGCGCACATGAGGCAAAAATACGCTCGTGTGCCGGGGGCCTTAGCAGTGCCGAGCGCTGAGCTGCAGAACAGCGTTCAGTGGCGAATTGCTAATTTAGCACTTGCAGCAGCTGAGCAACTGAACGCGCCTCATGCTGCATCCCGGGAGCAGCATGTGGGGAGTGAGCTTAAACTTCTTTGGGTAAGGGAATTTAACCCTCTCCACTCACTACCCCAGATACTGCACTTTCATTTTATAGCTTACTACTGTCACATAAATAAATGCAGGTTCTTACCTAAGCTCTCACAGTTTGCATGGAATGGGCAAACATGGATTCACATGCATTATTTTTTCAACATTTTATAATTATTTAAATATATCATTATTTTAAAAACGTTTAATAATCATTTTAGTATAGTTAAAACAAAATATATTTTCATACTTAAAATTTTAACAATATAATGAAGACTAAAAAGCAATGAACCTGAAAAAAGTCTAGAAATTTGAAATGATAATCTATAGTTAATGGCACCACGATGTGTAATCCAAGGAATACAGACTCAATTTGAGAACTATTTGATCTCTAGAATATGCCATTCATACCTATATTATGACGAAAGTATATAAAATTGCATAATCATTATTAAATGTAGAATGAAAAGGACACCAGGCATAAGGACCAGTGTGGTGTCATTTGTATTCTACAATTTAATAAAGATTAAACTGTTTTACAGATACTTCTGTTTAATGAGATCTATTAACCCTTTCGCTGCTGAGGCTTTTCCCGCCCCTGTGCTGAGGTCATTTTTACCGGTTTTGCTCATCATGTTTAAACGTGTTTTGAAGGCTTATTTTAGTATATGACCCAGACATATTATATATCGTTCTTTCCGTCAGACTCGGCAGATTTATAATATGTCATTATTATATTTATACGTCATGTCCTGTCTGTATATTATAACAAAAAATGCAATAAAATATGAATTTTCAATAATTTACAACGTGTAAAGTGTTTTTTTTTCACATTTTAACATGCGAGCAATTGCGGTTATATTTTGTATGGGGTGCGCTTGTTAAAAAAATTAGAGATGGGGTCTCGTTACATTTTTTTTTGGGGAAAATTACACGATTTTTAACAAACGCACCGCATACAAAAATCGTTAGTGCAGCATCATTGTTCACATTATAATTGAAATGGGAACAATATTGCTGCATTAACAAACCAAAAAAAAGAAAAAAAACTTGTTTATTTTTTTTATATAATTTTTTTAAAATATATATATATTTTTTTTTTACAAACTTTTTCACAGTAGTGTTTGGTATCGTTGGAACGGCCATGCTCTGGCCGATCCAACAGTACCAAACTTTAACCCCTAGCTACCACGGATCGGGAGATAGGGGGTTCCAATGAACCCCCTATCTCCACCATTGGTGGCAGCTAGGGGTTAACTCCAGGACTGGCGTCATTGTGCTATGCACGATGACGCCAGTCCTCAGGGGGAGTTCCCGGAGGCTTGGCTGACATCCAAGATGTCGGCCAGCTCCGGGAAAGGATCACGAACCGGCGCTTTTCAGCGCCGATTCGTGATCCGGCTCCCCGGGGTTAATGCCAGGTACCATTTGGAAGGTTGGGCAGGCTGTGCCCTTCCAAACGGTGCCTGGGTTAACCCCCTGCACGCCGCCGATCGGGAGGGAGAGAGGTCCGAAGGACCTCCCCCCTCCCTTTCAGGCGCCTCCTCCGCACATGACACCTAATTACTCCGGCGGCGGTTCCAGATGCTGGGCTGACATCGAGGATGTCAGCCCGCACCGGGGGGCCAGCGGTCGGCCGGAACCCGCTGAGCGTGTCCTTAGCAGCGAAGGGGTTAATTCTCAAAGTTAGTAATGATATAATTATTAGAATATATAATTTCAGTTTTATTGCTGTGGAGCTCTGTGATGTTATGCTCACACACTGCACATTACTGTCATTGTTTGAAAGTCTGTACAGACTCTGACCCAACCACCTCAACAGGCAGAGAATTCCACAGCTTTATTGCTCTTCCTGTAAAAAGAAAGCTATGCGTTATGCTCAAAATTCCTTTTTGTCCAGACAAAACATTCTCAGGGTTATCCAAAGAGATCCGAATTGCTTGAGAAAGTGAGATATCAATTCTTGGGATTTAACTTCGAACTATGCTAATCTAGTGATCTGCCATTTCGATGTTCATCCATTTTGTGTTTTAAAAATACGATTGCTGTCCTTGAGTGCTCTTGAGATTCTATTTTCAGTCTGCATGTTTAAATGAAATCAGTTTGTCAGCAAAACTAAAAAGGGTGTGCTGACCATTGCAGAAATATGACAACAGCTGAACGTCCAAAATGAGAATGAAGAGGAAAGATGACATCATGTGTAAAAGTTAGGTTCTAACTCAGACATATGGTAACTGTCACGTGACAATCTGGGTATGTTGGGAGGGGAATTGTATTTTTGGAACAATGTATAAAAGCAGCTGAGTTTGCTATTCTGGTCACTCAAGCTTTTATACGCAGATTTGAACTGCTGCTTGAGTCCGGCTGCAGCTGAATAAAATGCCATTTTCTTTTGAAACAAAGGCCTCCGTCTGCTTTCTTTTGTCAAACCATCACCCAAGATTTCCCAGTCAACGAGCTGCAACATTTCTGGGGTCTCGTCCATGGGGATTGGGCCTTGGTTCGATAAGGAGGCTTGAACGGCAGTATTTACTGCATTTTCGGTGGAATCCAGCAGGTGCCAGCTCCAGGCATGTTGATTCTCTACGAAAGGCGCCAAGCAAGAAATTCTTGCTTTGTGGACCATCAACCTGCTGGGAGCACGCTCCTGACCAAGAATCCACGAAAAGGAACAGGCCGAGGAAACTGGTGACGCCGCGGCGGAAAGGGGGTAACTAATATAATTGTATTTTTGTGTGTTGCATAATGCCAGCAGCTAGCTTCAATTAGTGTATAGAATTGTAGAATTGTCCACGCTGTGGAGGGAGAGAGTCCAGACTTCTGTATCTGTGTGTGTTGCATGGGCTGGGGATAGACTGCCCTCCAGCGAGGAATAGAGAGGTCTGTAGAGCCTCAAGAGCCTGTGATGCTCTAAAGCCAGTCCGGATTAACTAAAGAAAGTGTTAATATTCCCGACAAGGGGACTGATCACCCCCTAAGTGCTAAAAGCCCCTGCAGTAGGGTAAATAAATACTGATGGTGAAGTATATACTGATGCTGCAGTAGGTACTTGTGTTTAATGATTGAGAGCTAGCTGTCTGCAACAAAAGAACTGTTTTCTTTAATATAGTGTCTGTATTTTATATCTAGTGTTGAGTGTGCAGGAGAGTGGACTTGTTCCCCCTGAGGAGAAGTTACCTGCAAGAATAGAACTGTTTATGTACTGTTTTGTGGTAGATGTATCTGATACAGTACGTGTTGTGATTGCTGAGTGATTGAGTGATTGTGAGTGATTGAGCGCCTACTCGCTTTGCGAGAAATCAAACTTGAGAGTGGACTCTCAAGGTACGTTTCCGGCTCAGGCGACTGCAGTCCGGCTACTGACGGAGGAAGCGAATACGATACGAGAGAACTGTTGCATGAAGTATCAGACAAATGATTTTTAAAGTGCTTTTGCTGCAAGTTACATCTGCACTGTAAAAAAAAAAAAAAAAAAAAAAAATTCAAAAATTGCTATGGGTAATGGGTCTTTTAAACCAAAAAAACCAGGGGAGGGTGAAACACCCCTGGAATATATGATACACAATTTTGAGACTCTGTATGCAGTTCACCAGTATGGAAAGAAACTGCACAAGAGCAAGTTGCGAACACTGTGTGAAACTGAATGGCCTATATTAAATCCTTCATGGCCCCCGGAGGGATCAATGGACCCCGTAATCATACAGGGTGTCCATTTAGCAGTCACAGGGAGTCCTGGGCATCCAGATCAATATCCCTATATAGATATATGGAGGTATTGTGTGAAGGATAAAAGCGCATTAGTAATGCTGGCAGTAGGACACTCGCGGCGCAGCACAGCCCCTAAACTATTAAATGTGTTGCAAGATCAGCCAGAGGATTTCCTGTACCCCCCTCCTTATCCATCATATTTTGCAGCAGTAGCAGATGCCCCAGCTGCATATGAACCTGCAGCGCACGCCCCCTCTGTGTCGTCCCAACAACCTCAGCCAGGACCCATGGGTGCTGATATCCCCCTTGCAATGGGTCCAGCGACTGAAGGAGAGGGGCATGATATCAAAGAACCAAATAATGTTAAAATGTATTCTGCTGGAATCAAGAGTAATAGCGGGTGGGGGCGGAGCTGACTGTTGACGAGTGAGGTCGCACTCTGGATGTGCTCCTACATTTTTGATGAATTTTAAGCTGACCCGTGTGACCCGCTGTCGACTGCTGTCTATCTGCTGGGGTGGTGTGTGCCTAAGGATCTGCTGACCTGACCCAGAGCCTTTCTGATCTGTTTGGTGGACTTTGCGGCGTCCGTGTGGCTTTGGGCCCACCTTTTGAGGCCCACTGCTGGTGGCCATTTTAGGCATTGGCGCGCTAACCAGAGTGTGGTGCGGCCCTCCGCGGTACCCTAGCTGCCCTCCTGCTGTCGCTGATGAGGATGGGGGTGATGCCCTCTCCGGCGGTGGATTCCTGCTGCCGGGCCGCTTGTGTCTCCCTGGATGTGGCCCTTCTCCCACCCCCTGGGACTTTGAGTGCCGCGCTGCGGAGGCTGGATAACTACCTGTGCTCCCTGCCCTCCGACGATGATCGGCCACTTACCCGAGGAGACCTGCGTCGCTTCTTAGATGTTCTGCGGGGAGGACCAGAAGATGCCCTGCAACCGGAGCCACTTGTTGAGGGTGCAGTGGCGGCTGGACAGCCTCCTGCGGTGTTTGGAGTGTTGGAGCCTCGGCCTACATTCGATGCTGCTGATCTGCGGACGGCGACCATACCCGCGGAGGTGGAGCTGTCGCTTCTGGCGCACCTGGGAGAGATCCCGAGAACGAGGGCCTGGATGGCTGCGAGTGAAGTCCCGGGAGGCGCATTTCTTTCAGCTGACCGGCCGCTGGAGGGGCCGCCGGACTCAGGCATACTGCATCTGTTGGTTGGTCGGCGGTGGATGGATGTGCCTGTGGATGGAAATGCTGCTGTGGCGCAGCGCATCTCTGTGTTGGGATGCGGGGTGCCTCTTCTGGGTGCTGTCGCTGAGGGGACTGTGTGCCTTGTTATCCTGCTGGACACTGGCTGACTTTCTAGCAGGGATTTATCTAACTCTATTTACTGGCTACTGATCCTCGGCTATACATCGCTACCGTTCACAGATTTTTGATGATACCCCCCACCATGCTGATACACCCCCCCCCCCACTGTCTGTCTACTGCCTGATGTGATGACTCTATTTTTGCCCTGTCTATTTACTGGCTGACGCTCCCTCATCGTAAATTGAAGAGTTTTCTTGTTATTTTTACCCCCCTGTGGACACTAGTTATTGGTTGACTCTTACCCGGCCACTGATGGTGTACCCTCTTCCCCCCTCCCTCCCCTTTTTGTTTTATGGCATTACCTGGGCTGCTTCGGGGTGAGCCACTGTGGCACTCACCATGGCTCTGTCTGCCATCTCTGGCCCCCGGGCTCCAGGGCCTCGTGACATTGTCCTTCCATGGCCTCCTCCGGGAGTGAGCCAGGAACGTCACGGAGAAGGTCTTTGCCGTTTCCCACCTCCCTTTCCTTTTTTTTTTTTTTTTTTATTATTATTTTTTTTATTTTTATTTTTATTTTTTTTATTATTATTTTTTTTGGTTCACCACCAGATGGATTGTGGTCTAAGTATTGTGATGTCCCTCCTTTCACACTTCCTTTTTTCTATAACTTTCGCTACTCACCTTATCGATGTTACCCTGCGGTCACCCAGTCCAAGTGACTATTGACCCTGTGATGTCTTCTGTGGTTGTATTATCTTTGTATTTGTTGTAACACTGCTGGCTTCTCAAAATAAAACATTTTGAATATAAAATGTATTCTGCTGTGCAACATGCTATGTCATCACGATTAGTAGATAGAGGGAGTCCCCACAAGACAGCCCTGGCTCCCCAGTTTGAGAAACCCACTACAAGAAGAAACCATGGGTAATAATCTAAACCCGAGAATATGAACCCACTAAGAATGGGCAAACACCCTTAGAATATATGATGCACAATTTTGAAGCGCTGTATGAGACATCACTATGGTGTGGAATTGAGTAAAGAAAAATTAAAACTGTTGTATACAATAATCTGGCCGATGTTAGTCCCTGAATGGCCAGAACAGAGATCTATAGACCCGGAGATAATACAGAAAATGTACTCCCAGGGCACCGGGAGATATGGCCACCCAAATCAGTATCCATATATAGATATTTGGAGGTACTGTGTGAGAGAAAAAAAGCCATTTTGTTTATGTTAGCAGGGTAAAGAAAGAAAGGTATGCCCTTAAATAAATATAAACATGAGTGTGGGAATAATTAGACATAGTCGAATTACAAACCCTGTGTGTGGACTGTGTGATGATCTGCAGGAGTCTCTGAGCCCCCACTTCCCCCCAGGCCAGAAGGAAAGGAGATGATCAATGGATCAGATGGTAATCTAGAAGGTTATATGGTAGAATGTTTTTGTCTGACTGTGTTTATGATTGATCAGGGAACTACATGTCCCATAGCTGCCAAACGGGGAGAAACTAATCGAGTATATAGAAGTTTTTTTTTTTATCTATCTTTGTATTAAGGGTTGGATGTTAATTTAGAGTGTGTGATGGCTGAGAGTAATGAGATTCTCCGCATTTGTTTCCCCCCCCCTTTTTACATAGAGGGGAGGGAGGGAGTCAGCTCCCTGATGAACAAAGGCATTAACGCTTTATGTGCCTGTGCAGCGAATTTAGAATGAATGTAGTCTGTTGATTGCGAGATGTAGGTTTATATTTTGTGTTGATATATTAGGTTAGGTCTGTCTTGACAGACTAAATCGAAATAGTTTTATATAATCTAGGCTATTTGTGAGAAAGATATATTGTCTAGCATTGTGTCCGGATGTTTCAGAATGATGTGCAATGTGTTAGTATTATTGCAGAAACTGAGTGCATATATGTGCTGTGTCTGTGTTTAGGGCACAATGTATATGTGCTGCCCAGTCTGTATAAATGCTATATATGTGTATAGTGGGTTTATATGCTCTTTCGTTTTGTATGCATTACGATGAAAATGATCTATGCATGTAATCCCTGTTGTGTGTATTGGGATATGGTGTGTACAGTGTCTATGTGGTTTCGGGTGTGCCCCTACAGAGATCATTGATCAAAAGGGCTAAATTAGGAAGAGACTCTGCTGATTCTAAAAAAAAATCGTTCCAAGTCTGAAGCCCAAACACCCCCCCTTCCCCTTATGCACTGAAGGAAAAAAAAGGTGGGAGGGATGGGCTATTAGTGACATCTGTGAAAGCCAACAGATATAGAGAAAAAATACTGCAGGCGTTAGATCAGTTTGGAGAAATTGTAAACTAAATAGAAAAGACAAGTAAAATGTGGAATACACAAAAAAAGTTGATGATGAGTAAGGAGAAACGAGTTATAAAATGTGTATTTACCACATCCCATAAAAAAAACTTGGCAACACATCCAAGCCCACCTTGAACATCTGTTTAAAATTCGATTTTCCTAAAGTTTTGTGTGTTGTCATGGAATACTTCGCTACTGCCAGTGCAGAAAGAGAATACCCAAGAGTACCGACCTGTCCAGGATTTAAGAGCAGTTAATTCTGCCACAGTGACTTTATATGGATTTGACCCAATTGAGTGTAATCTCCTAGCTCTGATACCCGGCAACACAGAATTCTACATTTGATTTAAAAAAAAATGCGTTTTTCTGTATCCGCTTGGCTCCAGCGAATCAGCCATGGTTTGCCTTTCAGTGGGAAAACGCCCAGAATGGCTCCAAACATCAAATGATATGCCTCCTGTCGGATATAATCTCTGCACGTGAATACAACACGTTTGTATATATTGGATTTATCAGCCAAGCCTCCAATTTGTCTATATTGGACTTACTGGACCTACCTCGGCAGTCGTCTCCAATATATCAGGGATTATTATTTCATAAGAAACTTATACGAGACACAAATATCAATCGTCTATATCTCTTAGAAATTATCCTGAATTCTTTTAATTGTCTGTGTTTTGCTTTAAAAAATACAATAATCAATAATCGGATAAAATATATATATTTATTACGTATACAAAAGAATTTCAAATCTCATATCATGAACAACAATTTATAAACCACACTCCATCAGCATATAAAAACTAGCTTCACAATATATGTATCTCCGGTTAGTAACTGCATATATGATTAATATCATTTATTTTCTCAGTTAGTAACTAATACACAAATGGTTAATAAACATTTCTGCTTAATACAACATGCATTTCCCAGCAAACAATGTTTAACCAGCCAGCTCTTATAGATATATATATATATCTCTATGCTACATGGATCAACAAAAGATGAGCTAATTTGATGATAAGTAATAAAACTTATTTAGTGAATCCTCCCTAATCTCGAGAATTAAACTTCTAATCTTTTGCTTTTTATTTTGTAGTTATATAATTCCTTGCTTATTAATTTTAATCACAGTAATTTCCAAATTCAATATATATATATTGGTATCAATCTTGCAACATTTCTTTAGGAATAAATCCTTATATCCACTTCTTCATATTTCCATCTGCAGATTAGAAATACTTAGAATTTGGATTTTAACCTTATCCGAGAAGTCTCAGTCTACGTTGCAAAAATCTCTACAAATATATTTTTACATTAATTCCTTATTTCATACATTACCTCCAATTTGGATGTTGATGAGTCTGCCTTGGAATTCCTGATGTAGTGCTTTGTTTTGGAATATGTGAAAATTATCGATATTAGATAATCAATGCATGTGAGTTAGAGATTTGGTGAGAATATTAATTGCCTCATGTCTTGGGATCTGAGTGCATCGTGGTGTGAGTCTGCTCGGTTGCTCAGAGTGTCATATGTAATGGATGTCTGAGTGCATTGCGATGCGTCCCGATGGCTGGCAATCTCCGACTGACTTACCAAAAACTTTTTCCCGCTTATTATAGCCACACAGTTAATATTAATGATAATATATATCATTATTTTTACTATCCTGTAGAGGGCAGTATTGCACTTCTTATATTAATTCCATTAATTCTTTTTAATATCTTATCTTAGGGTCAAAAGGTCAGACTTAGCTTAACAAAGACCCTTGTCTTCAGTCTCTAGACCTCTTCTTGAGATTTATAGCTCTCCTCCCTTTTGGTTGCTAAGAGCCTTATCAGCTAAATTCTTCCTGGTTAACTCACAGAATCTATTCTTTAGTAATTTCTTTTATTTATCAATTATACTTTCTACAATATTTATTGGAGTATATATTTCACTATTGTAATTATAATAAAATATACCTTGATTGTAAACATATATTTTGTGAATATAATTCTATATTACAGAATGCTTTAACTCTTATTCCTATACCCAAAAGAAACAAAATCTCTTTTGTTTTAAAAATTTAAAACAGACCAATAAATTTACTTATAACATGTCTTAGCATTATCTCACATTCATTCTAGGTTCCTTCATGTCTGGGATTTCTTAACCCAGGAATGAACTTTGTAAAAAAAAATCTTGTTCATTTCTAAACCTAGAGAATATTTTGAAAGAAAAACTGTCTTTAAAACAAAATGGCGACAGGCATCCATTTTAAATTCGCCTTTTCTGTGTAATATACCTGACATAACCCCCCTTTGGTTTCTTGGATATTTATTGACCAATTAATAAATTTCAGGAAAACATACATTATCTCCCCCCCTTTACCAATTAGGCTAGGTTTCCGCCTTTCGCAACACGTTTTTCTTCTTTCATCCATTTAATAATTGAAGATGTAGTGTTTTTAAACTTCAATGTACGTACTTTCTTTGTTAGTACAATCATCCAGACAGTTAGAAACATAATTACTATACAAATCACAATCTCTGTAATCTTCGGCCCGTTATAAGCAGATAGCAATTGATGATCAATCTGTAAATACATTGGAGCATAAATTGTTAGATTATCTCTTTTTTATTTTTAGAAGTTCAATAGTATGGTCATGCTAGTGCTTTAGCAAAGACTTCAAATCTGGATTCATGGGTATCTCTTGCCCTTGGAATACGACAACGATTTGTTCTCGTCATACCAGACTTCATTTATAAAAAATAACTTCTCGATAACAACTCTTGATTCTTTAGAAACTTTCACGAGAATCACTGGTGTGGGTATGAACACTCTCTGTTTTGTACCAGATTCTTCCAGTAAACATTTGCTTCACTCTCTGTATCAAACAGCGGTTGCAATAAAATATGCGGCAAATCTTTTCCTTCGGTGGTTCTTGTACAAAGCAATCAACGGTATCCTGGCTGTATCCCGTATGTCTTTCAGGCTTGCATGAGCTTGATGTGCATGGGACTTTAGCATTCTTCTTGGAATTGTGCGGAAAACCGTAGAATTTCCAGATAGTCGCAATCTTTGGTGGTCCGATTCATCTTTGCGGATTTAGCGTCGCAGTTCGGATTAACCATTTATCTCAATTTCTGTTGAAAGAAAGAGTATAAATAACCATTCATAGACTAGCGATTTCACTCAATTTCCCTATAGATACTCTGATCTCTGATTAATTTTAATTAACCGTACGGATCTAGTCTATCTACTAGCTTGAGTTAAACATCTGAATGCTGGGAAGAAGAATCACATGTTAATTAAAACATCACTTCACATGATACCAGTTAAGTGTCTTCTGTTGTTCCATCTTCACATATCTTGAGATAATCTAGAATGACAATCATGCAATTGAGCTTGGCAGTTTTATTTCTTCTAGAAATATATAACATAACTTCTACCAATAACATTAGGACTGTCTCCATCATTATCTAGATCTGTTATCCACTCATCTTGAGAATCTGGGTATCTGATCACTTCAGGGTCATTATGTCCATCTGGTTCTGTCTCCCTCTTGTGGAGGTGAATAATTAGTACGTCGTCTTCCAGACATATATCTCGAATTCTCTCAGGTGGAACACATATGGTGTTATCCTCCTGTTCTCCTGGAGTCAGGGGCTTTGGCCTTAAGAAAGAGATATCAGGTGTCTGGCTATTTCTGAAGTGGACTTCAATAGAATCCGGCCTTTCCTCAATCACGTGGCAGTTACGCTGAGTGTGATGGGATTGGGATCTATCATAGCTGATTGGAACATTTACTTGGGACCAAATAACCTCATTGATAAAATCAATGATTGGATTTAACCTTTTGAGAAGGTCCATTCCAATAATTAGGCGATTTTGGGGCAGATCCACAACAAGTGTTGGATGAATTAATTACTTATTCCCCAATTTAAAATCCAATTTAGCCGTGCCCAGAACTTTCAGAGATGTGCCACTAACACTCACTAGATTAGCATTAGATTTATCTAATCTAGGCTTCCTGGAGGACAGTTCTTGGACCTGTTCAAAATAATGTGCTGATATTAACGTAACCTGGCTTCCAGTGTCTAGCAAGGACGAAATATGTGGTAAATTATCTTGTAATTCTACATTCACATAATATCGGTCTTCAATGCTATGCAATTTACAGAGAAATTTAGAGTGAGATATGAAATTAGGTTTTGGATAGATTTTACCAACTGATTTTTCTCTCTCAAACGTTCTTTTGGCAGCTGTGCTGTCCATTTCGGATCCAGTCTTCTCAGCTTGCTCGCACTTAGTCTGGGGAGATAAAATACATTTTCCTTCTCTTTGCAGGGAAGGGTTTAAATCGTCAACCATTCAAACATTTGTATTAATCATTTCATCATCACTTTCTGGTAAATTTTCATGGATACTGGTTACTTCATCAGAAACATCATCTAGTCACTGGTTAGGTGGGGCTGCAGGTGTTGCATCGCTTACAACCTGACCAGGGTTATTTCCAGTCATTAACTGAGTGATCTGATCCAGTTTTTCTGTCAGCACACGGAAATCTTCCTGCATTTGACCCATACGCTGGCGTACATTATATCTCCGCTTTCTATTCGTCCTTGGGGACGAAGCTTGCGCATTATCAGACGCATCAGATTCAGTCTTACCTCTGGTTGTTTCCTGTCTAGGTACATTTTCCCTTGATTTAACCCACTGACTTCTAGGTACCCATTGCTTCCTAGATTGAAATTTACTTCCTGAATTTTCTCTGGCAAACCCTTTTTCCTGATCTGGCTTGGATTTTTCCCTTTGGGGTATGGAGTCACGCAATATTTCCGCATAACTCTTTTTGTGGGACTCAAATTTAATATCTCCCTTTTTAGCGTGAATTTCCGCTATTTCCTCAGGTGAGTTTTTCACTCTTTTCCCCTGAGTTTCTTCACTATATTCAAATACAGTAAATAGGGTCATACTTTCTTTTAGTACCCAATCCAAACCATTTCTCGGGTCATAATCTCTTGCCAAAATGACCTTTATTTTATTTGGCAATGCGTCATAAAATAATGGATAAATTCAGGGTTTTCAAAATCTGGGTTTCTTTCAGCCAAGCTGTACGCATTTTTAAGAACTGAAAGAAATTCACGGGGGCTTTGATTAGGTCTGCATTTTAGAGTTAAAATTGCTCTTTTCGCAGCTAGACTGGTACGGTGAGGCCCAAATTCAGATTTGACCTCAGAAACTACTTTACTCCATTTCCTTATACCAGATTCTTTTAAAGACTGGAAAAAATACCTATGTTTACTTTCAAAGACCCATGGAATCAACTCAATTTTCTGAGCATCTGAATCTATTCCCATTATTTCCACAGCTTCTTCAAACATCGATAAATGATTTATTATTTGTGATGATGCCTTAACATCAAAAATACCTACTGAGGTTTTGAGGAAATTAATAATTTTCGTTAAATCATTCACTTTATGATATTTCTTAATAGGCTGTGGCTGGCTAGAGTGATGTGATTTGAAATACTCCTGTAAAAGATTTTACTCTTTTTTCATCATGAGATTTAGTTTCACTTTCACATTTGCTTTGGCTCTTCAGATAAACAGAGCTGTCAGAATTCAGTGATGTATAGCTTAAAGCTTTCAAAGGGAACTTCTCTAACGAAGAATCTTTAACCCTTCGAACATCAGTTTCAACCTGACGTAACTCATCAGCGAATTTCTCATGTTCGCGTTTCATTCTCGCCAATTGTTTGTTTAGCTCCTTATTTAATTTGGATAATTGAGCAATCTCATCTTGCATTTGATCTTTTTCTTTTGCATACACTTTTAATTCCATTATCATTCGTTCTGACTCATCTTTTAATTTATTTACGGTATCATGCAAGTCACAATTTTTATTTTCTAATCTGTCTCTGGTTTCTTTGTCATCATTCAATCTCTTGTTCATTTCTGCGATCAAGTATATACATTCAGGCACAATTTTTAAAGCAAACATTTCTTTGTCCTTTTTATTTGTGGCTGCACTTATCTTTCGCAAACACTCAAGAAAATTTGATTGATCTGACCAGATTGAATCAATATAATTCGATATATTTGATTGCAATTCTTTTATCCATTCAAATAAATCGTCTGTGACGTGTAACTTGTCCTTTAGATAAGACATAACATCTATCAATATTATTTGATTAGCATGTATCTCTACATCTTCCTGAGTCTGACATTTTTACACTGTTTAGTAGATAACCGTAAAAACCACAAGTCAAAATACAACAAGGAATCAAAATATATATATATATTTTATCTCTGTCTAATCAGACAATTACTGACAATTATATTCCAAACAAATACTACAATCTCAGCAGTGCCTCCAATTTGTCGGATATAATCTCTGCACGTGAATACAACACGTTTGTATATATTGGATTTATCAGCCAAGCCTCCAATTTGTCTATATTGGACTTACTGGACCTACCTCGGCAGTCGTCTCCAATATATCAGGGATTATTATTTCATAAGAAACTTATACGAGACACAAATATCAATCGTCTATATCTCTTAGAAATTATCCTGAATTCTTTTAATTGTCTGTCTTTTGCTTTAAAAAAATACAATAATCAATAATCGGATAAAAATATATATATTTATTACGTATACAAAAGAATTTCAAATCTCATATCATGAACAACAATTTATAAACCACACTCCATCAGCATATAAAAACTAGCTTCACAATATATGTATCTCCGGTTAGTAACTGCATATATGATTAATATCATTTATTTTCTCAGTTAGTAACTAATACACAAATGGTTAATAAACATTTCTGCTTAATACAACATGCATTTCCCAGCAAACAATGTTTAACCAGCCAGCTCTTATAGATATATATATATATATCTCTATGCTACATGGATCAACAAAAGATGAGCTAATTTGATGATAAGTAATAAAACTTATTTAGTGAATCCTCCCCTAATCTCGAGAATTAAACTTCTAATCTTTTGCTTTTTATTTTGTAGTTATATAATTCCTTGCTTATTAATTTTAATCACAGTAATTTCCAAATTCAATATATATATATTGGTATCAATCTTGCAACATTTCTTTAGGAATAAATCCTTATATCCACTTCTTCATATTTCCATCTGCAGATTAGAAATACTTAGAATTTGGATTTTAACCTTATCCGAGAAGTCTCAGTCTACGTTGCAAAAATCTCTACAAATATATTTTTACATTAATTCCTTATTTCATACTAGGGATGCACCGATACCACTTTTTTAAGACCGAGTACGAGTACCGATACTTTTTAAAAGTACTCACCGATACCAAGTACCGATACTTTTATTTAATGTCATGTGACCGCTTTCCAATAAGAACAGACCATATAAAAATGCCCCCCGCTCACATGTATATCCCCCCCGATATATATATATATTCATACTGCCCCAGCTCATGGATTTGCCCCAGCTCACTCATGGATTTGCCCCAGCTCACTCATGGATTTGCCCCAGCACATGGATAATGCCCCAGCACACACATGGGTTATTATGCCCCCACAGCTCACACATGAGTATGCCCCCCCAGCTCATGGATATGCCCCCACATGGATATTGCCTCCAGCTCATGGATATGCCCCCACATGGATATGCCCCGACATGGATATGCCCCCTCATGGATATGCCCCCTCATGGATATTGCCTCCAGCTCATGGATATGCCCCATCATGGATATTGCCTCCAGGTCATGGATATGCCCCCTCATGGATATTGCCTCCAGGTCATGGATATGCCCCATCATGGATATTGCCTCCAGGTCATGGATATGCCCCCTCATGGATATTGCCTCCAGCTCATGGATATGCCCCCTCATGGATATTGCCTCCAGGTCATGGATATGCCCCCTCATGGATATTGCCTCCAGGTCATGGATATGCCCCATCATGGATATGCCCCATCATGGATATTGCCTCCAGGTCATGGATATGCCCCCTCATGGATATTGCCTCCAGGTCATGGATATGCCCCCTCATGGATATTGCCTCCAGCTCATGGATATGCCCCCTCATGGAAATTGCCTCCAGGTCATGGATATGCCCCCTCATGGATATTGCCTCCAGGTCATGGATATGCCCCATCATGGATATGCCCCATCATGGATATTGCCTCCAGGTCATGGATATGCCCCCTCATGGATATTGCCTCCAGGTCATGGATATGCCCCATCATGGATATTGCCTCCAGCTCATGGATATGAGCCCTCATGGATATTGCCTCCAGCTCATGTATATGCCCCATCATGGATATTGCCTCCAGCTCATGGATATGCCCCCTCATGGATATTGCCTCCAGGTCATGGATATGCCCCCTCATGGATATTGCCTCCAGCTAATGGATATGCCCCCCAGCTCATGGACCGCCCCCCCCCGACGATACTTACCTTCCTGGGTGCCGCCGAGAATGTCTCCGCGCGCGCGCGCTCGTTGGAGGACCCCAGCCGCGACCACGTGATCCCGGTTGGGGTCCTTCCAACGAGCGCGCGCGGGGAAACTTTCCCGGCGGCGCCCAGGAAGGTAAGTATCGTCGCGGAGAGCAGCTGCAGGGCCTGTCTGAATGCTCTATCAGCATTCAGACAGGCCCTGCAGCTGCTCAGTGTGTTTAATACTTACCTTCCTGGGCGCCGCCGGGGAATGTCTCCGCGCGCGCGCTCGTTGGAAGGACCCCAGCCGGGATCACGTGGTCGCGGCTGGGGTCCTTCCAACGAGCGCGCGCGTGGAGACATTCCCCAGCGGCGCCCAGGAAGGTATGTATTGCGGAGAGTGCGGGGCCGGCTGTCCGAATGCCGATAGAGCATTCGGACAGCCGCCGCAGCCCCTCGGATGCCGGAAGCCGGCTCAATGCCGGCTTCCGGTATCGGAAAAAATATCGGGGGTACTGCACGAGTACCAAGTACTCCTGCAGTACCCAGTATCGGCCCCGATACCGATACTAGTATCGGTATCGGTGCAACCCTATTTCATACATTACCTGTCCAATTTGGTGTCACGGTGGGGGTCAGGGACCTGACCTGACAGAGAGGGGTGTGAGCCTAATGAGCAGTGAAAATAGACCATGAGCCTGAACTAGAAAAATAAATAAATATAATTTATTCTAGGAACCAAGAACTTAAATACAATAAACAGAGCCTTTAACCTCACGGCAAGAAATATAAAGAAAACCAGGTATAAACAAAATAGGCAACTAAACATGGGAGGCAGAATTAAACATGATACAAGAAGGCAAGAAAAACAGTGCAAACCAGACATGAGCCTGTAAACAGAATGACCAGGAAAACAGGCTAAACAGGATAAATCTAGACCAGGGAAAGACCAGACATGAGCTGGAAGACAGACAGACTGAACAGGATAAATTAGACCAAGGCAAACCAGACAGGAGCTTGAAGACAGACAGACTGAACTGAACTGAATAGATGATTCAGGATGAATCTAGAGCAAGGCAAACCAGACATGAGCTGAATGACTGATCCAGGATGAATGAGACCGCACCCTACTAAGGGAGTGGTCTCCATTTATACAAAATGGTCCAGGGTGAACCAATGGAGTCCAGGTACTAATCAGGCTTGGAATCCAAGAAATGAACGAAATAAAAATAAACCAAAAGCAGCAATGTCCACTACTGCCAGAGGGGGCGCCAGAGATCCAGAACGTCACATTTGGATGTTGATGAGTCTGCCTTGGAATTCCTGATGTAGTGCTTTGTTTTGGAATATGTGAAAATTATCGATATTAGATAATCAATGCATGTGAGTTAGAGATTTGGTGAGAATATTAATTGCCTCATGTCTTGGGATCTGAGTGCATCGTGGTGTGAGTCTGCTCGGTTGCTCAGAGTGTCATATGTAATGGATGTCTGAGTGCATTGCGATGCGTCCCGATGGCTGGCAATCTCCGACTGACTTACCAAAAACTTTTTCCCGCTTATTATAGCCACACAGTTAATATTAATGATAATATAAATCATTATTTTTACTATCCTGTAGAGGGCAGTATTGCACTTCTTATATTAATTCCATTAATTCTTTTTAATATCTTATCTTAGGGTCAAAAGGTCAGACTTAGCTTAACAAAGACCCTTGTCTTCAGTCTCTAGACTGTCTCTTCTTGAGATTTATAGCTCTCCTCCCTTTTGGTTGCTAAGAGCCTTATCAGCTAAATTTTTCCTGGTTAACTCACAGAATCTATTCTTTAGTAATTTCTTTTATTTATCAATTATACTTTCTACAATATTTATTGGAGTATATATTTCACTAATGTAATTATAATAAAATATACCTTGATTATAAACATATATTTTGTGAATATAATTCTATATTACAGAATGCTTTAACTCTTATTCCTATACCCAAAAGAAACAAAATCTCTTTTGTTTTAAAAATTTAAAACAGACCAATAAATTTACTTATAACATGTCTTAGCATTATCTCACATTCATTCTAGGTTCCTTCATGTCTGGGATTTCTTAACCCAGGAATGAACTTTGTAAAAAAAAATCTTGTTCATTTCTAAACCTAGAGAATATTTTGAAAGAAAAACTGTCTTTAAAACAAAATGGCTACAGGCATCCATTTTAAATTCGCCTTTTCTGTGTAATATACCTGACACTCCCTCAAGGTTTGCTATCCTCGGGAGAACGCTGAACAAAGACTTATTTGCCTATCACTCTCAGCCAGACAAAGCTACCCTATTACAATATGTTGATGATCTCATGCTTGCTCCACCAACTCAAGAAGATTGTTTCAATGCCACAAAAGAACTGTTAAGTATCTTATGCAAGGCAGGCTACAAAATCTCAAGACCCAAGGCACAGATTTGCAGACACAGTGTCAAGTATCCAGGCTTCCATTTTACAGGAACTGAGCGTGCAATCCAGAACGCAAATAATCAGTCTGCTGTGTCCCTCAAGCCACAGACTCATTGCCAAATAAGAGAATTACTGAGCCTCTGTACCAAGTCACCAAAGGTGCAGAGCCTGACCCTATTATATGGAGTGAAGAACAAAACTAAGGTTGTCACCCAATTAAAGACTTTGTTGCTTGAAGCCACTGCCCTCCTGGTTGCTGAAGCTGACAAGCTCACACTAGGCTAAGAACTCTTTGTGAAAGTCCCTCATGCAGTCCAGACTCTTCTAGACTATAAAAGCAATTACTGGTTCAGCAATGCAAGAATGACCAAGTACCAAGCTATGCTATGTGAAAACCCAAGAGTCCATTTGGAACTAATCTCCACCCTGAATCCTGCTACATTGCTTCCAGATGCTCCAAAAGATCAGGAACATGAGTGCCTTCAAGTAATGGATGAGGTATATAGCAGCAGACCTGACCTCAAAGACATACCCCTAGACAAATACGACATGCAACTGTTCACTGATGGAAGCAGTTTTGTAGAAAATGGAAAGAGATTTGCTGGGTACGTAGTAGTCACTCTTGACGAAACAATTGAAGCTAAACCACTGCCCAATGGCACTTCTGCTCAACTGGCTGAAATTATTGCCCTTACCAGAGGTCTAGAACTATCTGAAAACAAAAGGGTGAACATATACATCGATTTCAAGTATGCCTTCATGACAATTCATGCTCACGGAGCACTCTACAAAGAACGTGGCCTCCTAACATCTGCAGGCAAACAAGTCAAATATGCCCTTGAAATATTGAATCTACTGGATGAAGTATGGAAACCATCCGCAGTTGGTGTTATTCATTGCCGTGGCCACCAAAAAGGTAAGGAAGAAGTTCCCAGAGGAAACCGGAAAGCAGATCTGGCGGCAAAGGAAGCAGCCAGACAAACACAAGCCCTTGAGCGTGGCTGTGATTGGAAAGAAACCAAGGCTAAGAGTACTCGACAGCAGCAGGTGCAGCAGCAGGAGAAAACTCACTTGAAACTAAACTGGAGAGGATACCCAGTTCAAGATGAACATCCCCTGGAAAGTGTTCGGGAAGGAAACCCTGATCGCCGGAGAGGATACCCGGTAAATGCTGAAAATCACTTGAAAAGCTTCCGGAATGGAAATCCGGAACACCGAAATGAAACTTCGGTTCCCCAGAGATGACTGGTTCAAGATGACTGACCTGTCAAGATTCCGGTATGTAAACCCGAATCCCCGCAAATGAAAGTCGAAACTCTGCTCTGTCTGAACGCTGTTTTCCAAGATCAGCCAAATGTTGACTTCTATATGAATAAAAGAAGATTTGCACCTCATGGAGAATTTATTGAAGATGTTCTTTGCCACTGGTACGGTGAATATGAACTTCTAGAGAAGCACCACAGGTATATCCAATGGTTGTTTCCTCTACGTGAACAAGGCCGAAATGAACATGCAAAGCCACTGACTTTTTCTGAAATTGAAATTATGAAGAACACCGCTGAAATCCAACATAGGCTACGGAGAGCCTATAAACTGATGCTGAATTTCTTAGGCGTAAAATTAGTGGGGGAAGAGGAGATAGAAGTGATACGAGACTCAAAATTTTTCAACACGCTTCTCCAATTTGAATACCAACACCCATAATAACCTGAGAATTACCCGAATTGTGAAAAGCATGGGAGAGCTGGGAGCTGCACAATGCCAAGCTCCGCTGGTGAAGTTCTTCCTGAAAGAAATACTGGTTGAAGATCAGCTGCAAAATATGAAAGGAAGTGCCCTGAAGTATTTCTTACCGGTGGTAAAGAATGATCATGAAAGAGATGCACTGTCTGAATATGTTTTGAAGCACAGAATATCCAAGAATGCCAAGAGGCTTCTCCCAGTGGTGACGTCCCTGTTACCAACACCCATTACTCACTGTACTCCGGCCTACTCTGAAAAATAGAAGAAATGGCTCTCCGAAGAGCCAGGAGAATACAGAGAAGACGGATGGTACCAGTTGGAGAATGAAAGAATTGTCTTACCAGCCACTCTGGCACCTGAAATTGTCCGGGCCTTGCATTCCAGGACTCATGGAGGAAAGACAGCCATGGAGCATCAACTAGAACCGTATTTCTATGTTCCTGGACTCACCGCCATTTGCAAAGCAATTGCCCACCAATGTGTCACTCGTGCTAAGAACAACCCAAGGCAAGGGATAGTACGACCAGTACGACAAGGGATAGTACGACCAGTATTATCAGTTGGATTATCTCCAATGTCCTCCCTACAAATTGACTTTACTGTTCTCCCTCCATGTAAAGGATATAAATATCTACTGGTGCTAGTATGCACATTAACGGGATGGGTTGAGGCCTACCCAACTCGAACAGAAAAGACTGCTGAAGTAGTGAGATGCTTGATGAGAGAAATTATTCCAAGGTATGGACTGCCTCTTGAAATCGGATCAGGCAATGGTCCAGCCTTCGTATAAAGTTCTTTACAGCAACTCGCCCGCCTGCTGAGAATTTCGTGGAAGCAACATACCACATACAGATCTCAAAGCTCTGGAAAATTGGAAAGAATGAATAGAAATCTAAAGACATTGATGGCTAAAATATACCAAGAAACGTCATTGAAATGGTTGGATGTGTTGCCAATCGTACTGCTGCATGTCCGAAGCAATCCTACTTCACTCCTAAAATTTAGTCCATACAAGATAATGTGCGGATATCCTATCCCTTTGATAACTGGGTTGAGGGGGGATCCCCGTGTATTAGGAGAAACGGACCTACGCTAGTAAGTGATCAGGTTAGATCAGACGATGCAGAGTATATACAAATAGGAGAGCGAGCATATACCCTATTTTCTGTTCCCACCCCTACACAAGTACTGTCCAGGAGACTCAATATGGGTTAACCAATGGAAGATAGGAGCTAAAGGGAGGGTTTTTTTATGTTGTCTTGTTATCCACTCCTACTGCAGTGAAAGTGGCCCAGGTGGTGCCGTGGATACATCACTCCTGACTGAAACCCGCTGCAGAGGTTACGGACAAGGCATGGAAAGTGATAGCCAGTGAATCCGATCCGCTGAAGCTACGTTTCCACCGTATCTAAGCAGCTGCACAGACCGGAGAGGAGGGAGATCCAAGTCTAGTTGACCACCGGCTCTCCAAACTCCAGTCTTTGTACTTGTTATTGAAAGACCGTTAAGTTCACCGCCTAAACCAACCAATGGAAGCTCCAGAGATACCCCAGGAGGCCCATGAGCCTCTGCTTCCAGATACCCTTTTTACCAGACTACAGAGACCATTTGAGCAGTACCAAAGGATCCTGATATGTATTGGGATTATTGTTTTCTTTTTGACTTTATTGACAATTGTTGCTGGACTATTTTTCCAATCCAGCTCCCTAAGGGAGTGAGGTCAGCCCCTATTGGGTTGACACCAGAATATAACATAACTATCCCATCGGTACAGGACCGACGGAAACGAGAATTGACAAGGCCAGAAGATAATTTGTTTATTAAATTTACGTATGCGTATGCAAAGAAGTCAGGATATGAATCCTGTTGGGTGTGTAATAAATTGAACCAAGGGTCATCAGTTATTCCCACCTTAGCTGTACCTCTTAAAATTGTCTGACTACCCTGTGAATAAAAGTATAGTGGCCCCTAGTGTACTTAAACTGACTAAGAGTCTAGATATGCCAAAGACAAACCACACTATTCACATTACTAATTTGGCCTATTTCCCTCTCTGGTGTTTTAAACTAGAGAAGACCCAGGTTCCACCTAGTTCAATGTGTAAAGAATCTTTGTTCAACACAACACTAGATATATCTGACCCAGAAGCACTAGGAGATAGTCTTCAAGTAATGGTAAATATGATTGATAATTACAAACAGACTAATGATAAAAGTCCAGAGGCCCTTGCATACACCCACAAGTCACTATCCTTAATTTTCTCCCACCTTGGTTCAGAACCATTTTTATCTGATGCCAGGGGATGGCATACATATTTGTTGTAGAACTCTATGCCACCTTTGGATTAATACTGAAATAAAAACTTAGTGTTATTTGGCCTGGGTGGTTCCCCTGCAGCGTATCCAAGGGGACACCATAGACCTAGGAATACCACATCCGATATTTTCTAAAAATTACTAAACGAGTATTGTTTTCCAAGGGTGATATGATTTGGTCTTGGTTTCTTTTTTCCTTCCACAGGATGGAGCATTGAAATGACGAAAAGATTTAATAAATATGTTGTTTTGATGGCTGAAAATGTAAACATTACCAGCACTGATGTTTAGTTGTTAAATGTTGAATTAAGAAAGATTTGTAGAACCCTCGAACCAAAGAAGCAATCCCTAGAGCAGAAGATTTACTTAAGCTTAAATCCGCGGAAGAATACAAAGCTTTAATGATTTAGTTAGTTGGCTGAGAGAGGTCATTGTAGACTCTCTGCCAAGAGGAGGGAATGAGATAGCAATTCTTGGGATTTAATTTAGAACTATACTAATCTAGTGATCTGCCATTTCGATGTTCATCCATTTTGTGTTTTAAAAATACGATTGCTGTCCTTGAGTGCTCTTGAGATTCTATTTTCAGTCTGCATGTTTAAATGAAATCAGTTTGTCAGCAAAACTGAAAAGGGTGTGCTGACCGTTGCAGAAATATGACAACAGCTGAACGTCCAAAATGAGAATGAAGAGGAAAGATGACATCATGTGTAAAAGTTAGGTCCTAACTCAGACATATAGTAACTGTCACGTGACAATCTGGGTATGTTGGGAGGGGAATTGTATTTTTGGAACAATGTATAAAAGCAGCTGAGTTTGCTATTCTGGTCACTCAAGCTTTTATACGCAGATTTGAACTGCTGCTTGAGTCCGGCTGCAGCTGAATAAAACACCATTTTCTTTTGAAACAAAGGCCTCCGTCTGCTTTCTTTTGTCGAACCATCACCCAAGATTTCCCGGTCAGCGAGCTGCAACAAAGGGTAACCGAAACTCTGAAAATCAGCGTTCGGTTGCCTTTCCTGGCCATTCGGCTATCCAGAGAGCAGGCAATTCGCCAAATCCTGGCGAATTGCCTGCACATACGGTGCCTGTTCGAGGGCAGTGAAATCCCCATGAGAAAGCACTGCTTCGGCTATTCAGAGAACAGAAACCAGCAGTGAAAGGTTCCCCTAATGCCCTGCCATTCGGTGGTTTAATTCGGCAAATTTATTCAGGAGAATCCCATAGACTTCAATGTTAAAAATATTCCCGTTTTTTTTTTATTATAATTCTTTATTTTTAACAACATGCCTGTACAAAAATGAAACATCTCCCCATCGGGGATATCTATCATGAACTACGAACAGCATCATTTTTCAGAAATAAACAGAAGAACCAATATTCAAGTGAGGAAATAAAAATAAAAAGAAGGATGAGGTCGGAAAAAGCAGAAAAAGAGGGGAAAGAGAATAGAAAGGGAGGGGGGGGACCGACATCCCCAGCCGCGAGTACATGAGGAACAACACCCGAGGGTCCCCACTGAGCGTCTCTGTCCATCCTATCCTGGCTCATATTCCAGCCAGGGGGCCCAAAAAATATTCCCGTTTTAATTCAATATGTAATAAACCATTCATTATAAAATTCTGCAGCAAAAAGTCTCTTTATTTATAGATTTTTTTAGGATACTTTAAGCATTTTTCTGAATTTTTTTTTTTAAAAGTCTGATTTTTTTTAAGTTTACTTATTTTTTCTGTAACAGCCCTCTTTATTATCATTCCCTGGACCTCCTGTGTAAATTTCAGACATTTTCGCTCAGTAGTTTCTTTGCAAACAGCGTTTCATTTTCACAGATTCATACAAACGGTTTTGCTAATTTATTCATTGCCTCCTCTGCGTCTCAGCTGCTTCGGCTCTGTGTGATTCGGCTCCTGTTCGGCTGCTTCGCTGCATGTGATCGGCTCTTGCTCGGGTTTTTCGAAGGTTAATCCAGGTGTTTTTGCTTGTTTTCGGCATGCATTCGGTGGGTTTTGCGGTTAGTTTTCGTCAGGTTTGCGGTGACTTTTCCCTGCAATTCGGGGACCCTGTGGTTCTTGCTGAATACACCGCAGGGTCACCGAAATGGGATCGGCAAAAGGAACCGAATTGAAGAGAACAAAAAGTCACCGAACGTGCGGTGACTTTTCGAATCTCTTTGAATAACCCTGTATGTGTTTATGTATATAGAATGTGTGTAAATATATATGTCTTCTAATATATAAGTCCATGATGTATTTGTTTGGGGGTTTTTGGATGTTGGGGTGGAGAGAAAAATCATGCGGTGTGCGGGCTATCGGGGGGGGGGGGCAAGAAAATGTTTGCCCAGGGTCCAATCAATATTAAAGACGGGCCTGGCAGTGAGAAGACACAGATTACAAGTCTCAGAAACCTTCTATAAATCAGTGTGACCCCCTGATAGCTGGCAGTGAGAAGACACAGATTACAAATCTCAGAAACCTCCTTTAAATCAGTGTGACCCCCTGATGGTTGGCAGCCAGTGAGAACACACGGATTATAACAATTCCCAAATATTTTGTAGAAATTAGTGTCCCCCAAAATACTTGCTGGCAGTGACAAGACACAGATCACCTCAATTCCCAAATATTTTGTAGAAATTAGTGACCCCCAAAATACTGCGTGGCACTGGCTGTGTGACAAGACACAGATCACCTCAATTCCCAGATATTTTGTAGAAATTAGTGACCCCAAAAAACTGCGTGGCACTAGCTGTGTGACAAGACACAGAGCACCTCAATTCCCAGATATTTTGTAGAAATTAGTGACCCCAAAATACTGCGTGGCACTGGCTGTGTGACAAGACACAGATCACCTCAATTCCCAGATATTTTGTAGAAATTAGTGACCCCAAAATGCTGCGTGGCACTGGCTGTGTGACAAGACACAGATCACCTCAATTCCCAAATATTTTGTAGAAATTAGTGACCCCCAAAATACTGCGTGGCACTGGCTGTGTGACAAGACACAGATCACCTCAATTCCCAGATATTTTGTAGAAATTAGTGACCCCCAAAATGCTGCGTGGCACTGGCTGTGTGACAAGACACAGATCACCTCAATTCCCAGATATTTTGTAGAAATTATTGACCCCAAAAAACTGCGTGGCACTGGCTGTATGACAAGACACAGATCACCTCAATTCCAAAATATTTTGCTGAAATGAGCACCCAAAATAGTTGCTGGGACTGAACACAAAGATTACAACAATTCCCAGATATTTGTTAGAAATGAGCCCCCCCGGACCCCCCAGTAGCGTGGCAGACCAGCAGTAAGAACACACAACAACAATCTCCTATGAAATCTCCTCTCAAATGCGTGCAGAACCGCTGTGTGGAAACCTTATATAGTGTGCTGCGGGACTTAGCTCTGTGAGCCCATGATTGGGCAAAATTTGCCCAATCAGGACTCTGAGCCGTGATTGGCATACTGTTGAACCTGTCTTGCACCAGACCTGTGGTCAGGTGCAAGGCTGTAGCCAATTACAAGCTTCAGGCCAGTGGAAAGTGCATTGTGGTCCATTGTGGTGCATTGTGGGCGAACACGCGGCGAACACGCGGAAATGTTCGTAGTTCGCTAACAAACGAACAGGCTATGTTCGACAGCTCATCCCTACTCTTAACACAGTCAGGCTCCCTCTCAGGTCAGGGTGCTCTGCTCTAGAATGATTGCAGTTGTTACTAAGTATGAAGCCGCCGGCCACCCATCTTTACTAGCGATTAGATGGCTGGCGGAGGCGAGCGAGGGGAAAGTTTGGCTTAAACTGAGTGGGCCCTCTGGTCGTGATGGATCCCACCTCTCCTGAATCTGGGAGTTTCTGAAGTGTTTGCAGGCATCAGGGAGCCCGCATTCACTTCAGCGAGACAACCGGAACTTCCGGGAGACTTGGGATCCATTTTTTATACGCAATGCAGATGTCTCGAATATAACGCGACCCCTCCAATTCTAAGGGAAATTTTTGTCACCAAAATCTAGTGGTATACTCGAGTATCTACAGTAATTCACTAACCTCCGAACTTGCCACCGAATTACACCGACCAGTGAATTTCACTACTCAGTGTAATTTTGAGGGACTTGAACTATTCACTAAACTGTCAATTCACCAAATACAGACGAAATGACAGCAAAATATGCTGCATTTTGTCGATCTTTGCCGATCTTCGGCAGCAGCAAAATTGTCCCATAGAGAAGTAATGGTTTGTCTATTCACAGAATGCCGAAATGCACTGAAGTGTCAGGGAAATGCCCAGATTTATGGTGTTTCATCAGAATCCGCAAAGTGCGCCGAAGTGAAAATATTTGTGAGTAGACCCTTCACTGTCCTTATTATGCCAAGGAAATTAATAACCATATGCTTGAAGAAGCTCCATGCCTCTTCCTCTACTTCACTCATTGAAGACACTGAAGTATTAACTTCGGCGCAATTTGGCGATTCCATTTCGCAAATTCACTATTTAGTGAATGGTCATTGTAGTCCACCGAAGATAGAGTTGCCAAAGTCCCACAAAATAGTTGCGAACGTCGCTGAAGAGCACCGAAGAGTTCCAAAGAGCACGGACATGGCCTTGGAGAAATCTACTGAACTGCCCCTCCTTCGTCCCACCTAAACAGCTGACGCGCGGTGCGCATCATTGACTGCAGGTAGACAGGCTGAGTGAAGGCTGTCCCGCGGTAGCCAACGGTGCTTGGCGTGGGCCGACTGTTGGGGGGGCTGAAGCTAATGGGGCGTATTCTGCCGCCCGTGGCTTCAAGGCACACAGACCACGGGGATGGCATAGTACGATCCGTGGCGGGAAGGGGTTAAAGATCTTTTTTTATTATTTAGACACATATTAATATTTTTTTATTGGTTTAAACACCTACTAGGAGAGTTCCATTTTTTTTCCAGTTCAGTGGAATTCACCGATGCCAATTCGGGGCAGTTCGTCACTTATCCGTGCAATTCATCAGTTTTCGCTGACGTCTGATAACTGGTTGGGTGACTCCATTTCGGCAAAATACAGTGACCATTCGTAAATAGTTAAAGGGATACTCTAAGCAACACGCCCACCTAAGCTATTTTAGGTGGTCATGATGCCCGGAGTATCCTGCCCTCTGTCTCCCCTCCCTCCGCTCGGCAGTTCAGCTGAAAAAGCTGAAAACAGCTGAGAGAGGCGGAGGAGTTTACTCCTCCCTCCCAGCTGTCAGTCAGCAGAGCGGGAATCAGATTTCCCGCTTCTGCCGACTTTTGCCGAGTAGGAGACTTCATCGCGCTTTCAGCGCGATGACGTCTCCAGCTCGCCGCAGTAGCTGGCGGCAGCGGCTGAGGGTTAGTGTTGCGCGCATCCTCTTGCGCGCAACACTAATCCTCAGAGGGAGCCGGGAGGAAGCCTGCCGATTGGCTGGCTTATGTGAGAGGCGCGCATGCACGCTTCTCACGTAAACCAGAAGCCAAGAAGCATCAAGAAGGACGGGAGCGGAAGGGGAGGGAGGTGAGTATATAAAAAAAAATGCCGCTGGAAAGAAGTGGATTTTAGGGTAAATATTAGAGTTACAAAAAAAAAAAAAAACTAAATATTTATTAAGGGAATAGGGATAGGTTAGGATAAAAAAACGGGGGGGGAGATTTTTGAGTAGAGTGTTCCTTTAACCCCTTCGCTGCTAAGGACGCGCTCAGCGCGTCCAACCGCATGTCACGTTCCATGCGGTGGACGCGCTGAGCGCGTCCTCTCTTTGGGGCCAGCGTTCGGCCTGGTTCCGGCCGATCGCTGGCCCCCCCGGTGCGGGCTGACATGCTCGATGTCAGCCCAGCATCCGGAACTGCCGCCGGAGTAATTAGGTGTCATTGCGGGGGCGCGATGACATCTAATTCAGGCGCCCCCCCCGCATGTGCGGAGGAGGCGCCTGAAAGGGAGGGGGGGGAGGTCCTTCGGACCTCTCTCCCTCCCGATCAGCGGCATTGCGGGGGTTAACCCAGGCACCGTTTGGAAGGGCACAGCCTGCCCTTCCAAATGGTACCTGGCATTAACCCCATGGGGGCCGGATCACGAATTGGCGCTGAAAAGCGCCGGTTCGTGATCCTTTCCTGGAGCTGGCCGACATCTTGGATGTCGGCCAAGCTTCCGGGAATGCCCCTTGAGGACTGGCGTCATCGTGCATAGCACGATGACGCCAGTCCTGGAGTTAACCCCTAACTGCCACCAATGGTGGAGATAGGGGGTTCCAATGAACCCTCTATCTCACGATCCGTGGCAGTTCGGGGTTAATGTTTGGTATTGTTGGATCGGCCAGAGCATGGCCGTTCCAACAATACCAAACATGAGTATGAAAAAAGTATGTAAAAAAATAAATTAATTAAAAATAAAAATAAAAAAATATTTTAAAAAAGAATTATAAAAAAAAAATAAACAAGTTTTTCTTCTTTTCTTTTTGGTTTGTTAATGCAGCAATTTTGTTCCCATTTCAATTATATTGTGAACAATGATGCTGCACTAACGATTTTTGTATGCGGTGCGTTTGTTAAAAATCGTGTAATTTTCCCCCAAAAAAAATGTAACGAGACCACATCTCTAATTTTTTTAACAAGCGCACCCCATACAAAATATAACCGCAATTACTCGCATGTTAAAATGTGAAAAAAAACCACTTTACACATTGTAAATTATTGAAAATTCATATTTTATTGCATTTTTTGTTATAATATACAGACAGGTCATGACGTATACATATAATAATGACATATTATGAATCTGCCGAGTCTGGCGGAAAGAACGATATATAATATGTCTGGGTCATATACTAAAATAAGCCTTAAAAACACGTTTAAACATGATGAGCAAAACCGGTAAAAATGACCTCAGCACAGAGGCGGGAAAAGCCTCAGCAGCGAAAGGGTTAATTCACCGTATTTTCAGTGAAATGGAATCACCGAAATGCGGCAAAATGGCCCATAAAACAAAGCACCGAAATTGCACGTAGTTTCGGTGCTTTGTGAATAGACCCTGTCCCTTTTTACAGCTACGTGTTATATCCTCCCCCCAAGGGAGAAAGCTAAACATTTTGATTACATTTCAGCTGTGGACACAGGGATACACTTACCAAATGGTCAGACACAAATATGAATATAACTCTATATGGAGGAGAGGAGATATGTATGAACCGGCAGATAGACACATATATACAGGAGACCCTTATATAGATAGAAATACAGGTCTAATCTGCCACATCTCCCATACAAAGGAAGACGCAGAAAGGGAGGCTAACTAACATGCCTCTCACGTGCGTCTTAACACGGGTTTGCCAACGGGCATCCGGCACCTGCACCAGTCGCCGGCGCTATGATGGAGTGCGGGACGCACAGGTGTCCGTGCACTTTGCCCACTAATGTGTGCATTCCCTCTCGCAACCGCATCACGCATTGCCCCAGGCAGGCCTTTGGCGACTGCACCATTCTTCCCTACCTCTCCCAAACCGGGGGGAGGGGGTCACTCATACTGCACTCACAACATAGCACAGACTCGGGGAAGCCCCTGTGCGTCTGCAGCCCCTCCGGGTGCAGCACGTGTGGCTCACTCTCAGCTCGCACCTCAGTCTTACAGGCAGCAGAATCTTCGTATCCCGTAGCCTGTTCTGGAGCCAATCTTACAGCAGGGGGTATGGAAAAACAGGGAGAAGCGCCCCGCTCCCCAGTAAATGTTCCCCCTGCATCTGCCAACGGAGTCAGGTATCGTACCTGGCTCTGGGTAGATGGCTGGGAGGTCACAGGAGCCACACCAGGACCCGCTGCCTACCCGTCTCTCACTGTCCCCGCACATTCAGAATTTGGGGAACCATACAGATGGGGCACAAGATTCTCCACGCTCACCTCGCCCCCCATTGCACACAGTTTCCCCACTTTATCACACAGTTTATCAAGCACGCCTTGCTCCGTAACCGATGAGCATACAGCCATATGCCACCCTCCTCTACAGGGAGGTTGCTCAGTACCAGTTTCCTGTGGTACTGGGAATCTGGTTGGCTTTCCCCCAGGGCAACACTCGTCCACCCCAGGCCCTTCCTCCTGATCACACAGCATGCGCTCGGTGCCACCCGCAGCCTCATACACATGTGACACAGACTGGCGTACCACCGTATCCTGCCCATCCAGGATATTCTGCCCTCCACTCCTTTCACCTGGCACCGCCAACCTGGATGGTTCAGGCCCTGGATAACCCTCTGCCACCCTAGGCCTCTCCTCCCGACCACGCACAGTTTCAGGCACCCGCGACACAGGCTGGCACACCGCAGTATCCTGCTCATCCCAGGCCTTCAATGCCCACACCTTCCCTCCAGCACCACCGACCCAGTTGGTTCAGCCCTAAAGGAACCGGCCTCGGTCCTTTGTTCTCCCTCCCAACCGCGTGGCGTCACAGACACACCTGAGTCTGGTCTAGGCAGGCACACCACAGTATCCTGCCACCCCTCCCAGGCATTCTGATCCACACCATTCTCACGGGGCACTAGAGTCCTGATTGGTTTAGGCGCAAGCCATATGGCGTCACAGACAAACCTGAGTCTGGTCTAGGCAGGCACACCACAGTATCCTGCCACCCTTCCCAGGCATTCTGATCCACACATCACACGGCAGAGACGGGCCTTGTGCCCTACTCCCCGCGACCGCCAGCGGGTACCCACTTCCACCATGGGCACCGCGGCCTCCCCACGCATGGGGTCCGGGAACCAGCTGACTCAGGTGCAGGCGGGCATTCACTCACCCCCTGCCTTTCTTCCCAGTCACACAGCCCCCTCATGCTACCACACAACACCTCAGGCACACCTGGCGCAGGCGCAGATTGACTCACTGCCATCCCCTGCCCTCCCGTCCAGGAATCCTGTTGTGCACCCCCACACACAGCCCTCCCCACTGTAGAGCCACTAGTGGGTCTGGGTAAATCCCCAGCATCCCTTTCCAGCACATACTGTGACACCAATTTACCCAAATCCGTGCCCAGCAGCACATCTGTAGGAATATCTTCAGACACTCCCACCTCCCGCAGACCTCTCCCCGCTCCCCAGTCCAGATAAACCCGTGCCATTGGCACCGCAGGACGGACCCCACCAAAACCCTTTACTGGTAGAGTCCTGCCAGGAATAAAGTCTGCAGGGCTGACTAACCCTGGACGCACCAGTTACTTCAGCCGCTGTATCTCTTAAACCCACAGATACCTGAGTCCCGACAATGACTGCTTGCTGGTTCACGTTGGCACTGCCCTCCGATCTGGTCACAAACAGGACAGAGGGTAATGTATGGAGGGGTATCCTCCCCCAGCTGTGGATGCAGGTTTCTTCCTCTGCGGGCACGCTGCCAGGAGATGATTGGCACTGTCGCAAATAAAACAGCGACGGCGCACACTTCTTCCGGGCGAAGGATTCGCTCCCCCCTCCCCAGCAGAGACTGGCACAGAGGGGGGCGCTGCCGCCGTGATGTTGGGGGGTCGTGCTGAGTTGGGCTTCCATCCTGATGATCCTTTGGGGGAACCTCTGCTCTGGTCCACAGACGCTCTGTTGGCCGCGTGGAAATCGGCCAGCTCACCAGCTTCCAGGGCCGTCTCGGGTTTGCGATCCAGAAGCCATTCTTGGGTCTCAGGTGGGCACAGCTGCACGAACTGCTCTTTGATTAGCAGGTCTTCCAGGGCATCCAAGGTGTCAATCTTCAGCCCCCTGACCCATTGTCGAAATAGGGTGGAAGGTGGCTCACAACTGCAGAGTAGCTCTCCACGGCCCTCTTCTGCAAGGACCTGAACTTTTTGCGATATAGCTCTGGCGTGAGGTTATAACGTCTCTGCAGCGCGGCTTTAATCGCCTCATAGTCCTGGTCGCTCTCAGCTGGTAATTCTGCAAAGGCTTCGAGCGCTGGACCTTTTAGTCCAGGAGTGAGGTACCTGGCCCATTGCTCCTTGGGCAGCTGGTACTGTCGACAAGTCTTTTCAAAACTTCGCAGGAACACATCCAGGTCCCCATCTTTGTCAAGGGTGGGAAAGTTCTCGGCACGAGGTCTGGGCGTAGAGAGCTCTGCAGCGCCCGCAGGGGCAGGAGATAATGGCGTTCTGCTTGCCTGTGCCAGAGCGAGCTGATGTGCCCGCTCGGCTTGGCGCTCCGCCTCTTCTCGCTCACCCACAGCCCTGCGCTCCGCAGCTTCTCGGTCCGCTTGGCGCGCTGCCGCCTCTTGCTCAGCTCTGCGCTCCGCAGCTTCGTGTTCAGCCTCAGCTCAGCGCTCCGCAGCTTCGCGTTCGGCTCTGCGCTCCTCTCGCTCTTGGTACTGCAGGATGAGCTGAAGCCGCGTCTGCGAGTCCGCAGAGTCCACATGTTTTAAAACAGTCTGCAAGTAAACATCCAGGGCAGTATCACCCTTGGGCGAAGCACTTGACACTGTTCTTTCCACTGGACTTGCGCTTCCTTCGGCTGGGTCAAGCATGGTACCCTGCTCTGCTGCGTCCTGGACTGCTTGCCTCGCCTCATAATCCTCGAAGGGCTTGCAAAAGTTCCTCTTTCTTTTTATCCTTCGTCGAAATATTTCTGTCTCGACATAATTGTTCCAAAGTCTTTTTTGATGATTGCTGCGACATTCTCACTCCAGCCAAATAAAATATAGAAAAGAAGGGGAAGGGAACTGCTGTGTATTGTGTAAATTCTAATAAATGCACTGAGATCTGCTCTGGAAATTGGAAAACCAATTTCTTTAGTATCTGGATCTATGTTGCTTCACAGATCCAAATACTAACCTGATATCCCACCGCTTGCCGCCAGTTGTCACGACCCACTACGCGCTGCTGCGCAAAGACGCCGGGTTAAGCCGCGCACTATCTATCTATCCTAGACCCAGATAATTACGCGCACTTCTCTACCCGTCCCGGCCACACTTTCTCTCACAACAGGCACGTAGAGCGCGATATACTGATCCCAGGATTACAACGCAGTACAAGTCTTCTCCTGAAGCGCGTACTAACTACGTCTCTCACAATCCTGGTACTCACTTTCTTATTCTATTAGTAACGCTGCCACCAGTCCTCACGGACACTACGCGCGTCGCAACAGGAGACGCAGGGCTTAGCCGCCGCACTATCCTAGACTCGGACAGTGACTACGGATCCCACAATTCCCTGCCGTTTTCTGACGACCGCAACATGCAATTTCTTATATATAACCGAGTTTAAGGCAAATACAATACTCCCAATCCCTTAGTTAGCGTGGATTTCATCAGCCAGAGTCAAAACTTAAATACTTTTTTGTTTATTTATGATAGAAAAATAAGTGCTTGGTTACTGTGGAGAATTAACTGTCTCCTGTCCGTCCTTTTAGTTCTTATCTCGAAACCCTGTCTCGAGTTGATATTGACACCTTAGATTAAAATCTCATCAACGTTGAAGGAGAGATGATTAGAATGATAAATTAAGACACGGAAGCCTTGTAGTCACTCAAAACACATCTCTGGTTCTCTTTGTCTGACCACATTATTTATACATTTCTGCAAAAGAGGCTGTGCTTCTCATCTCATGCTCTAATTGGTAGAGCGGGAGACAGTGGCTGGAAAACCCCCCCTAACATACAGAACACGTGATTTCGGGGAAATTGCAGATCTTTTCTTCAGAAATGAAACTAATCCTGTAGGATACAGAAACGAAACGTAACAGGGATTCTGCATATATGTGTCCCATATTAAACTAAAGAAATATATATAGGTTGCTACCGATCAGTGCGAGGCGTTTGGTGCTCCTATTCCCTTCAGTTACATAAAAACTTATAACTAGAATAAATCAATTACTTACACAATACACAGCAAAATATAAAGAAAAAGGTGTTAATCACAGAGCCTTACTTACGAATAATCAGTAGCTAGCATCGGTGCCTCCTGGGGCCTGGAGGTAGGACATGGACCGATCAGTCCTCTTTAGAAGGTGCCCCAAGTGATCAGCCCTGAGCCATGCTTGATTCAGAATATATATAGGGCTGGCTTTTTTCTACGTCCAGCCTCCTAGCTGGCAGAGCCTTTGCCTACAATCCCCAGAGTGCCCCTCTCTGGAGCATGCTCAGTGCACTTCGTCGTTAATCTTTAATTGCCTAAAGGCGTCCCTCTTCCCTCCAGACCCTCTTAGAGATCAAAGATGTGCTTTCTGTCTTTGAAGATTGGGGCCAGCTCTCTTGGGGCCGACCTCGCTGCCAAGGTGTGATTTTCTATGTTAGTGTACAAAGAAATTCCCTTTTTACAGCTACGTGTTATATCCTCCCCCCAAGGGAGAAAGCTAAACATTTTGATTACATTTCAGCTGTGGACACAGGGATACCAAATGGTCAGACACAAATATGAATATAACTCTATATGGAGGAGAGGAGATATGTATGAACCGGCAGATAGACACATATATACAGGAGACCCTTATATAGATAGAAATACAGGTCTAATCTGCCACAGACCCTATAGTTTTATTTGAAAGAAATAAAATATATATTGTATATTTTTTTGTTATATCAATAGACAGTGGCGTCGTAACGTGGGGGCGGGGGGTGCGGCCCGCACCAGGTGACACCCGCCTTTAGGGTGACACCGTCACCCTAAGGGCGGGTGTCTCACCCACCGCCCGCCACCGCCGCGTATTCGCTCCGTGCGAGCGTCCGAAGCATGCAGCTTCGGCGCTCGCCTGGAGGAAATACGTCACCAGCCAATCGCGGCTGGTCACGTGGCTCCCCCAGACTAGCGCCCAAGCTGCGTGCCGCCGGACGCTCAGAAGGAGCGAAAAACGCGGCGGAGAGGTGCTGCCTGGGCCGCTATCCATGTGCTGGGACCAGGACCAGGAGGTGAGCTGGGGCAAATCCATGAGCTGCTGGGGCAAATCCATGGGGGCCTGGGGCATATCCATGAGGAGCTGGGGCAAATCCATAAGCTGCTGGGGCATATCCATGAGCTGCTGGGGCAAATCCATAACCTGCTGGGGCAAATCCATAAGCTGCTGGGGCAAATCCATAACCTGCTGGGGCAAATCCATAACCTGCTGGGGCAAATCCATAACCTGCTGGGGCAAATCCATAACCTGCTGGGGCAAATCCATAAACTGCTGGGGCAAATCCATAAGCTGCTGGGGCAAATCCATAACCTGCTGGGGCAAATCCATAAGCTGCTGGGGCAAATCCATAACCTGCTGGGGCAAATCCATGAGGTGCTGGGGCAAATCCATAACCTGCTGGGGCAAATCCATAAGCTGCTGGGGCAAATCCATAACCTGCTGGGGCAAATCCATGAGGTGCTGGGGCAAATCCATAACCTGCTGGGGCAAATCCATAAGCTGCTGGGGCAAATCCATAACCTGCTGGGGCAAATCCATAACCTGCTGGGGCAAATCCATGAGGTGCTGGGGCAAATCCATAAGCTGCTGGGGCAAATCCATAAGCTGCTGGGGCAAATCCATGAGGTGCTGGGGCAAATCCATAAGCTGTTGGGGCAAATCCATGAGGTGCTGGGGCAAATCCATAAGCTGCTGGGGCAAATCCATGAGGTGCTGGGGCAAATCCATAAGCTGTTGGGGCAAATCCATGAGGTGCTGGGGCATATCCATGAGGAGCTGGGGCAAATCCATGAGCTGCTGGGGCAAATCCATGAGGAGCTGGGGCAAATCCATGGGGGCCTGGGGCATATCCATGAGGAGTTGGTGCAAATCCATAAGCTGCTGGGGCAAATCCATGAGGTGCTGGGGCATATCCATGAGGTGCTGGGGCAATATCCATGAGGAGCTGGGGGCATATCAATGAGCTGGGGCATATCCATGAGCTGCTGGGGCAGTATATCCATGAGCTGCTGGGGCAGTATATCCATGAGCTGCTGGGGCAGTATATCCATGAGCTGCTGGGGCAGTATATCCATGAGCTGCTGGGGCAGTATATCCATGAGCTGGGGCAAAATCCATGAGAGCAGCTGGGGCAGTATATACATGAGAGGAGCTGGGGCAGTATATACATGAGAGGAGCTGGGGCAGTATATACATGAGAGGAGCTGGGGCAGTATATACATGAGAGGAGCTGGGGCAATATCCATGAGAGGAGCTGGGGCATATCCATGAGAGGAGCTGGGGCATATCCATGTGTGCTGGGGGCAATATCCATGAGAGCTGGGGCAATATCCATGTGTGAGCTGGTCTGGGGCAATATATCCATGTGTGAGCTGGTCTGGGGCAATATATCCATGTGTGAGCTGAGGCGCAATATATCCATATTTGAGCTGAGGCAATATATATCCAGAGCTGCTGGGGGCAATATATATCCAGAGCTGCTGGGGGCAATATATATCCATGTGTGCTTTCACTGCCTTCGAACAGGCAACGTACTTGCTGGCAGTTGGCAAAAAGTTGTGTGAGCATATGAGAGAGCTCCACAGCAATAAACCTCACAGTAATGTGCGCTGTGTGTATGAGCATTCAGTGTTATATGGGAGTACTGATTTAGGAGTAAGAGTAGTTAAAAAAAAAATCTGAAAAACTCGGGGGGGGGGGGGTGACACCATAAATTACCGCACCGGGTGACACCGACCCTAGTGACGCCACTGTCAATAAAGTCGAGCCGCAGCTCCTTCCGCTGTCAATCACTTCCCCAAGCAGATTTAATGTACTATATAATGTATGGAGGCAGAGCATGGAGGTGCTGCCTGTGAGGCCCTGACTAGAATGAATACATTCCTCCTGCCTGCCCAGTGCTCTGCATTCAATGAAAAATCCCCAGGTTTCAATTGGAATAATTTTTAATAGCCAGTGATAAAGGGGGCGGGGCCAGTCGCCAGTGCAGAGACTAAGGAGGAGCTTGCTTCCTACTGTGACAACAGCACAGTAGACAGGCAGAAGGTTTAATTGATGTAATGGAGGGGGCGGAGTCAATCGGCAGCGCGGGGAGTGACTCTGAGTCAGAGAAGCAGTTACGGGTGAGTCACCCCCCTTAGTGCGACTGCGCCGTCATTGGCTGAGAGCCGTGCATTGTCTTGGCAGAAAGGGCGGAGCAAGCAGGGTGTCCCGGGCAGGTGAAAGGCAGCGTATCCTGGGGGTGCTCAACTAGTGTCCCGGAGACCGGCACGTCCTCGCAGGTACAGCGGCCTGTGCTCTGCGCATTGACCAAGGAGCAGCAGGAGCCGGAGGTTCGTAATGATAATCGCATATGTAAGGGATAGCAGTGTGTGCCTCCTTCATAAGGGTCTCGGTCTGTCCTGCCTCCTTCATAAGGGTCTCAGTCTGTCTCGCTGTTAGAGGGATCCAGGCGCTGCCTCGTAGCTTTATCCTTTGGCTCCTAGATTTCTGAATAACTTCACAAAACTATAGAGCCCTTCTTTCTCTTTGCTCAGTAAGCTTTATAGGTGGCTCTTAAGTCGCCCTGTCTGCTTCTCTTTTCATGTTTCTTCTTTTTTTTTCCATGTCTGTTTCTCATCATGTCTGTCTGTGTTGTTTTTTGTTCCCCCCCAGGAGTGTCATTGACTGTCATTATCTGTCACGCAGTCTCTTTCTCCACATGATGGTTTCTTTCACTCTGCGTGCCTGTCTGTCTGTGTCCCTCTGCGCGCCTGTCTGTCTGTGTCCCTCTGCGCGCCTGTCTGTCTGTGTCCCTCTGCGCGCCTGTCTGTCTGTGTCCCTCTGCGCGCCCGTCTGTCTGTGTCCCTCTGCGCGCCCGTCTGTCTGTGTCCCTCTGCGCGCCTGTCTGTCTGTGTCCCTCTGCGCGCCTGTCTGTCTGTGTCCCTCTGCGCGCCCGTCTGTCTGTGTCCCTCTGCGCGCGCGTCTGTCTGTGTCCCTCTGCGCGCCTGTCTGTCTGTGTCCCTCTGCGCGCCCGTCTGTCTGTGTCCCTCTGCGCGCCCGTCTGTCTGTGTCCCTCTGCGCGCGCGTCTGTCTGTGTCCCTCTGCGCGCCTGTCTGTCTGTGTCCCTCTGCGCGCCTGTCTGTCTGTGTCCCTCTGCGCGCCTGTCTGTCTGTGTCCCTCTGCGCGCCTGTCTGTCTGTGTCCCTCTGCGCGCCTGTCTGTCTGTGTCCCTCTGCGCGCCTGTCTGTCTGTGTCCCTCTGCGCGCCTGTCTGTCTGTGTCCCTCTGCGCGCCTGTCTGTGTCCCTAGGCGCGCAGAGGGACACAGACAGACAGGCGCGCAGAGGGACACAGACAGACAGGCGCGCAGAGGGACACAGACAGGCGCGCAGAGGGACACAGACAGGCGCGCAGAGGGACACAGACAGACAGGCGCGCAGAGGGACACAGACAGACAGGCGCGCAGAGGGACACAGACAGACAGGCGCGCAGAGGGACACAGACAGACAGGCGCGCAGACAGGCGCGCAGAGGGACACAGACAGACAGGCGCGCAGGTCTGTCTGTGTCCCTCTGCGCGCCTGTCTGTCTGTGTCCCTCTGCGCGCCTGTCTGTCTGTGTCCCTCTGCGCGCCTGTCTGTGTCCCTCTGCGCGCCTGTCTGTGTCCCTCTGCGCGCCTGTCTGTGTCCCTCTGCGCGCCTGTCTGTGTGTCCCTCTGCGCGCCTGTCTGTGTCCCTCTGCGCGCCTGTCTGTGTCCCTCTGCGCGCCTGTCTGTGTCCCTCTGCGCGCTCTGTCTGTGTCCCTCTGCGCGTCTGTCTGTGTCCCTCTGCGCGTCTGTCTGTGTCCCTCTGCGCGTCTGTCTGTGTCCCTCTGCGCGCGCCTGTCTGTGTCCCTCTGCGCGTCTGTCTGTGTCCTCTGCGCGTCTGTCTGTGTCCCTCTGCGCGCCTGTCTGTGTGTCCCTCTGCGCGCGCCTGTCTGTGTCCTCTGCGCGCGCGTCTGTGTCCCTCTGCGCCGTCTGTCTGTGTCCCTCTGCGCGCGTCTGTCTGTGTCCCTCTGCGCGCGCGTCTGTGTCCCTCTGCGCGTCTGTCTGTCTGTGTCCCTCTGCGCGCGCTGTCTGTGTCCCTCTGCGCGGCCTGTCTGTCTGTGTCCCTCTGCGCGCCTGTCTGTCTGTGTCCCTCTGCGCGCCTGTCTGTCTGTGTCCCTCTGCGCGCCTGTCTGTGTCCCTCTGCGCGCGCCTGTCTGTGTCCCTCTGCGCGCCTGTCTGTGTCCCTCTGCGCGCCTGTCTGTGTCCCTCTGCGCGCCTGTCTGTGTCCCTCTGCGCGTCTGTCTGTGTCCCTCTGCGCGTCTGTCTGTGTCCCTCTGCGCGTCTGTCTGTGTCCCTCTGCGCGCGCGTCTGTCTGTGTCCCTCTGCGCGCGCGTCTGTGTCCCTCTGCGCGCGCGTCTGTCTGTGTCCCTCTGCGCGCGCGTCTGTCTGTGTCCCTCTGCGCGCCTGTCTGTGTCCCTCTGCGCGCCTGTCTGTGTCCCTCTGCGCGCCTGTCTGTGTCCCTCTGCGCGCCTGTCTGTGTCCCTCTGCGCGCCTGTCTGTGTCCCTCTGCGCGCCTGTCTGTCTGTGTCCCTCTGCGCGCCTGTCTGTGTCCCTCTGCGCGCCTGTCTGTGTCCCTCTGCGCGCCTGTCTGTGTCCCTCTGCGCGCCTGTCTGTGTCCCTCTGCGCGTCTGTCTGTGTCCCTCTGCGCGTCTGTCTGTGTCCCTCTGCGCGTCTGTCTGTGTCCCTCTGCGCGCGCGTCTGTCTGTGTCCCTCTGCGCGCCTGTCTGTCTGTGTCCCTCTGCGCGCCTGTCTGTCTGTGTCCCTCTGCGCGCCTGTCTGTCTGTGTCCCTCTGCGCGCCTGTCTGTCTGTGTCCCTCTGCGCGCCTGTCTGTCTGTGTCCCTCTGCGCGCCTGTCTGTCTGTGTCCTCTGCGCGCCTGTCTGTCTGTGTCCCTCTGCGCGCCTGTCTGTCTGTGTCCCTCTGCGCGCCTATCTGTGTCCCTCTGCGCGCCTGTCTGTCTGTGTCCCTCTGCGCGCCTGTCTGTCTGTGTCCCTCTGCGCGCCTCTCTGTCTGTGTCCCTCTGCGCGCCTGTCTGTATTCCTACATGTCTTTTAGTTTTTGTGTAACTCCCTCTCTACATGGCCTTATGTGTGTCTGTTGTACGTATTTGTTCCTTCGTCTCATCTTCTGTCTAGGTCTGTGCGCCTGTCATCTTTCCTGTATGTTATCTTGGATATAGAACTTGGTTTTTAGGGGTCTATGAAACTCATCCAGGATTGCTTGATCTCACTGCATGAAGCAGTCAATCAATTCACAAATTAGTGGAGGGAAATCCTAAAAAATATGATAATGGAGGCGCACTAGGTGAACCCATAAACAAAGACCTAAAGAAAATGAAAAAAACGCAACAGATTTCTATTTGCAAAGTATTTTACCAGGAAGGATACATTGAGATTTCTCTCGTTTTCAAGTATGTCCTGGGTTCAAGAACATTGAATTGTTATGCTGGCGTCAGACGAACGCAGTGATCGCGTCCGTGTTGCCGCACAGTTTAACATCCGTCGTAGCATAGAATCCTGAGCAATAGAGACCCACACACTAAGGCTAGGGTCAACCGAACGCATTATTTGCAGCGACCGTCAAAAAGTGCGTCTGAACTCATGGACGTTTTTTTTCACAGAATGCGCAAAACCAGTCAGACGACGCGCATTTACATCTTTTTTTTTTATTTTTTTATTTAAACACTTTTTGCGTCTGGACATTATGTAGGCTGGACATGAGCAGCGTCTGACGTCTCCTAATCACACACACACACACCGCTAGCGGACGCAGCGCACTCTGTATGTCAGTACTAGCGGTTCTGCGTTCTCGAAAAAATGCGTTCATTTTCCACTTGCGTTGCGCGGCCGGACTTTCGTGCGGCCGTACTTTGTATATTGGCCATCATTGCCCGTCATTTGCTGCTACTGCGGCCGTGATTAAGTGCGCCTAAACGCACGTTAAAAATGCGTTTAGTCAGACAGGCTTGACTCAATAGGATCTATTGGCAGCAGTTCCACATCGAGGAGTCAAACCTCCATCCACGGGGCCGCTGCGTCTCGGCAGCACCGCAACGCTGTCATCATCCGTCGCCAGACCCCTTTGGTAAGCAGGTTGTCCTCAGGTTCCCCCGCCACAATTTGCAGTCAAGCCTCCAGGCCCAGAACCACGGCTTCTCCGACTCCAGCTTGTGGGGGTCCATTTTCCCTCCCATCCTGCAGGGCCATCCGTCGCTCCCAGATGACAGTCATCCAAATCGACCGGGAGATGTGGGCCCACCATCTCCACAAATCCACTTCTTTAGCTCAGTCCGGGACAGAACGGTCAGGCCAGCAAGGCCGGTGGTCATATGAAGCTGGGAAGTGGGCCGCAAGATGGCCGCCTATGTCTCTCTGCTGCATGAGGCCGGTGACTTCAGAGTGGTCTCAGGTCCGGTGGGGGGGGGGCTGAAGGGCTCCGGAAGGCTCAGCACCGGTAGGCAGCAGCACAGGTACCCCTAAATATATAAATTCTGCAGAAAAGGTTGGCTTGGGGTCCTTAAGTGGTGGAGACGTGTGGAGCTCCACCGAAGCATGTCCGCGCCCGCCTGCTGCCAGCCACGCCCCCCCCCGATTTTGCAATTTATGTAGTTTAGGTGCTGTAACAAAGAGCATCGTTACAGTTTTGCCAGTATTTAGAAAAAGTTTGTGTTTGATCCACTTTTCTACCTCCTGTGAATTGTCTTTGCAGCACGGCCTCCAGCTGCGGGAGATTTGGTTTGCTGGTATAGATTAGTGTCATCTGCGTCAGAGATGCACCCGATAGATTCTGCCGATAATGGGGTTATCGATTTCAGCCCGAAAGCAAAACACCAGCCAAAAAAGTCAGCCGAAAATTGATGATTCCAGCTAACACTGAGCGAGTACTCTTTCAATGCTGCTTAGCTGGAAATAATTGTAATTGGAGAGAGATGCCAGAGGTGTCTGCTCTGAGGACAAGGGGGGGGGGGATGTGGGAGCTTACATCCATGCCTCCAAAAAGTTAATGGAAAGTTTTTCTGCACTTTAAAAAAATAGATTAAGAGAAACAGATTGATGTTTAGGCCCCATTAGGAGCCATTATAGATATGTATCTACTTAAATTGTGTTGGAGGGCAAAAAAATTTGATTAAAAGCCTCCACACAACAAATAGACTTTATAGTTGCAGAGTTCTTTGAATTGATGATGGGATATGTAAATGTCTTCTGCAACTATAAAATGTGTGTCTAAAAATTTTACACATGAATGTATGCACTAGATGCAAAATAACTCCGCCAAAATAGGACAAAAATATCGTAAACATACTTAAACGAGAGAAATCTCAATGTATCCTTCCTGTTAAAATCCTTTTATAAATTAAATAAATAACATTTTAATGTGGATTAGTTAAAATTCATGATATTAATTTAATAAAGTCTAGTATTAATACAGTTATACTAAAAATCTTAAAATAAATTGTAGGGGAAAAGTCATTTTCGGTTTCATTCCAAAATTATCATTTGAGAGCATTATATAATCTCACACACCGGACACATGTATACACAGTATGTGTGTGTATATATAGTCATTATATAGAAAGTCATTTTCGGCATCGGTTTCGGTCACAAATTTTCATTTCGGTGAACCTTGATAAAGGCAAACCCTTACCGAAACGTTTGCTCCTAACTTTTGTAGCTGGCTCCTAGATTCAAAGCAAATTTGTCAAGCCCCACTCTGTGTCAAAGGCCTTGGCAAAATCGAGGAAGATGGCTCCAGTTAGGTTCCATGCCAGCTTGGGTATCCTTGCAAACTTTTTAAAGGGCAGTTGTAGTTGAATGAGACGAAAGCCGGATTGGTCCGTGGTTAAGTAGTTCCAATATTGATAATAATCACATAATTGCGTGTACACGCATTTTTTCCAAAATTGCTGGGGGCAGTATATCCATGAGAGCTTGTGGGGAATATCCATGAGAGCTGGGGGCATTGTGTGTGTGTATGTGTATATATCTATCTCTCTCTCTCGGGGTGGGTATATACATGTGAGCTGGGGGCATTTTTATATGAGGTCTGTTCTTATTGGAAAGCATCACATGACATTAAATGTATCGGTGAGTACTTGTCACGGTCCACCCGGGGTACCTGCTGTTGTACCTGTCTTGCACACCTGGATCTAAGAACTTTGCCCTGGATCTCTTTCTTGGATTCCATTCCAGGTTTTGCCCAGGCTCAGCACCTTGACCAGGCTCATTGAGATCCAGCCTGGGTCTTCCTTTTCTAGCCCTGGAGTTCCAGCTGAGGCCCATCCGTGTTTAAGCCTCCTTTTAAAAGGCAAAGAGACCCAACTAGCAGGGGTTCTGCATTGTGCTCCCTGACTGAGGTCATTTGTGTGCATACCTGCTCTACCTGAACCAGTTAATCCTATTGCTGTATAGTGTATCCTGCGTATCCAGTACCTTATTGTTCCTGGATACATCTCCGTCTGTGCATGGGACTCTCAGCGATCTCCACCTACGCTGTATCCAAGGTCTGGTCAAGATTCCAGGTCACTGCTCAAGTGGGTACTATCAACCGCGTAGCCCACTATCCCCTGTGTCTGGAGACCTACCTGTGGATTACAGTTGTACACCACCATCTCTGACCTTTTGATCAAGGTACCACTGTCAGCTATCCAGATTTATTATTGGTGGACCCTGTCTGCAGTCTGGAACTGCATTGCCCACAATCCACTGACTCTCCAAGACTACTCCCTGGACTGTATCTATGTGATATACTGTGTACCGAACCCTTGCTTGGGCATACTTAACCTGTCAGCCAGCTGCCAGCCACGACCCCTTGTATATGGACTTTAACCACGTCTTTGCCGGTACGTTCCAGATTTGCCTGCAGTCAAGGCCCATTTATGTTCCATTAAAGTTATATTCTTTGCTTGAATCCTGTCTGGCCTCCCCTCTGTGTCGCCGCCTGCTGGGCTCATACCTGAACCGCACATGCCACATGACAGTACTTGAAGAAAAGTATCGGTACTCGGTCTTAAAAAGTGGTATCGGTGCATCCCTAGTTTTAAGGGATTTCTTGAAGGCCTGAAGATCAGGAGAAGTTTGATAGGGTGAGGCAAGTCATTCCACAGGACCAGAGCAGCCCTTGAGAAGTCTTGGAGGCGAGAATTGGCAGTGTGCGTGTAGACAGATGACAGGTGGAGTTCGCCAGCCGGTGAGAAAAATAAGCCTGGCACCTGCAATCATTACAGAATGCAAAGTGGCAATACGGGAGTTGGGGAGGCCAGTAAGGAGTGAGTTGCAGTAATCAAGTCGTGAAATGACAAGAACATTAAACAGTACCTTCACGGTATTTTCTGTCAGAAAGGGCGGGCAATGTTTTTGAGTTAATAGTAACAGGATTTGGTCACTGTCTGGATGTGGAGAGAGAACGTTGGATCAGAATCGAAAGCGACACCAAGGCAGCGAGCTTGAGGCGTCCGACTAATGAGCGTTCCATTTACTCAGTTGGTATTGGGTTTTTATTGGAGGGAGGAACGAGTATTTCAGTTTTGGCAATATTGAGTTTAACCCCTTCACTGTGGAGGACATCCTAGGAGTCTCCCGCTGTATGCAGAGGACGTTCCCCACACGTCATCCGCTAAAGCTACCGGCACATGAGCGTTTGTCAGAGTAAGGAACGACGGTGAGAGTGGACGTTCCTCCACTCTGTGCATTTTTGTAGACCCGTCAGCGTCCGTCTAGCTTTTTGACGGGGATGTCTTTTTCACATCCGGTGGTTGGCCTTCCCCGTCAAATCGGCACAGACGTAGGGAAGTGCGGACACACGCAAGCCCTCAGTGCGCTCGTTTGCCGGTAGCCTTACTGGGAGCTCCAGTGGATACTCTTTTCTCTCTTTCGAGGTCCCGTGGTGTTCTGACTTCCTTGAAGTCAGACTCTGCTTTTAGGCTAGGGTCAGACGAATGCATTCTGTGCGTCTGTGCACAACGGACATACTTTCTGACTGACCACAAGGTAGTGGCCTCAGTCTGTTTTTGGGGACTGACTTTTTTTTGACTGATGCAGGTGGAAAACAAAATTTAATATGAAAAAACATTTTGTCCGTCAAAAATGCAGTCCGTCTGACTACATTCCATTACTCACACACAAAGCTATGCAGACGTGACACACTATGCACGTCCGTTCTAGCGGTTTTACGTTCTTGCGTCCGTTTGCCGCGTCCGTTGTGCGTCCGCACTTCTGAGCGGACGTACTTCGTGCGTGGGTCTCTCTTGATCATAATTGTATGCTACCACGGACATTAAAATGTGCGGCAACACGGACGTGAACACTGCGCTCGTCTGTCCCGAGCCTTAAAGGCCCCTCCCAGCGTGATGAAGTCATTTTCAGGCGACCACCCAGCAAAGCTGGGAGATCGCCTGAAGGGAGGGGGGAGGTCTTTTCAGATCCCGCTCCCTCTCAATTGGGAGGAGGTAGAAGGTAAATACAGGCATCGCTTGAAAGGGTAGTGTCTGCTCTTTACTTGAGACAGAAGTAACCACTTTCACTAGTGGACCACCACCCAATCAGCACCAGCGGCTGTCTTTTTTGTTATATTACTGATTTAATAAAAACAGACAGTTGATACTTCAGTGTCAAAGTCACACCAACATAAGGAACATCAAGGTAATCATGTAAAAATGAGGACAAAATAAAGCAAAAAATATAGAAATATACTGATAAATGAAAAAATAGACCTGACAATTGAAAAACCTAACACAAAAAAGTTTTTTGTTTTTCAAGATTTTAATTTTGAATAGAATTTAGTGCTGTCTTATCAATGAGCCTCTATGCCTCGTTTCCATCACATGTCCGTTCATATGTATCTCGTTCCCTTTGGTTATTGTAAAGCACTGCGGAAATAATAATGTATATTTCTTGCTTTAATAAACAATCAGGGTTCAGCCCAATACACTGGTATCCCCCCCCCGGATCTTATACATTTAGAATGACAATAGAATCAAACAGTGACAGAGGGAACATACAAAATAATGGGGGGGGGGGACACTTTAACCCATGTGGCACTCTTTGCCTAACCCTGTTTTTAAAATGGATCGCATCCCACAGAAACAGAGAAAGTCACAACCCTTAGAGCCCTTTTGGGAAGGGGGAGACTCCGCTCAAAGACAAGTTATGAGGTCATGTAGGCTAGAACATCCCTTCAACATATCACCAACACAGCCTGCAGCACTTTATAAAACGTTAAAAGTGAAGAAAGGTAAAGCCACAAGAGCTTACCACCTAGATGACTAGGTTTGTTGTAGCATAAAGAAACAAAACTTTGCAAAGTCAACAACATATCGTTAAAGCACTAACATGCCTACTCCTCCCGCACTTAAAAATTAGCATTTTTTTTTTTTTGTTGCTCAGCTCCTTTTGGATTCCAGTACCACCTATACGCTGATGACACTCAAATATACCTCTCCTCCCCTGATCTCTCTCCTGGATCAAATCATTGACCGTCTCTCTACAGTTTCGAATTGGATGTCTTCACGCTTCCAGGGTTAGGCAAAGAGAGTGCCACATGGGTTAAAGTGTCCCCTCCCCCAATTATTTTGTAAGTTCCCTCTGTCACTGTTTGATTCTATTGTCATTCTAAATGTACAGTGGCAAGAAAAAGTATGTGAACCCTTTGGGATTACGTGGAGTTTTGCATGAATTGGTCATAAAATGTGCTCTGATCTTCATCTAAGTCACAACAATTTGAAAAACACAGTCTGCTTAAAATAATACAACACAAACATTATATGTTTTCATGTGTTTATTGAACAGAACATGTAAACATTCACAGTGCAGGGTGGGAAAAGTATGTGAACCCCTAGCCTAATGACTTCTTCAAGAGCTAATTGGAGCCAGGAGTGAGCCAACCTTGAGTCCAATCAGTGTGATATTATTGGGTGTGTTGCTGAAAGCTGTCCTGCCCTTTAAAAACACACACCAGTTTTGGGTTTACTGGTTTCAAGAAGCACTGCCTGATGTGAACCATGCCTCGCAGAAAAGAGCTCTCAGAAGACCTACGATCAAGAATTGTTAACTTGCATGAAGCTGGAAAGGGTTACAAAAGTATCTCCAAACGCCTTGATGTTCATGTGTCCACGGTAAGACAGACTGTCTACAAATGGAGAAAGTTCAGCACTGTTGCTACTCTCCCTAGGCGTGGTCGTCCTGTAAAGATGACTGCAAGAGCACAGCGCAGAATGCTTAATGAGGTAAAGAATCATCCTAGAGTGTCAGCTAAAGACTTACAGAAATTTCTGGCACGCATATTTTTGTTGACACATCTACAATAAGGAAAACATTAAACAAGAATGGAGTACATGGGAGGACACCACGGAGGAAGCCATTGCTGTCCAAAAAGAATATTGTAGCACGTTTGAAGTTTGCAAAAGAGCACCTGGATGTTCCACAGCACTACTGGCAAAATATTCTGTTGGCAGATGAAACCAAAATTGAGTTGTTTGGAAAAAACACACACTATGTGTGGAGACAAAAAAGGCACAGCACACAAATATCAAATCCTCATCCCCACTGTAAAACATGGCGGAGGGAGTATCATGGTTTGGGGCTGCCTCAGGACCTGGACGGATTGTTGTCATTGATGGAAAAATTTATTCCAGAGTTTATCAAGACATTTTTCAGGAAAACGTAAGACCATCTGTCCGCCAACTGAAGCTCTGCAGAGGATGGGTGATGCAACAGGACAATGACCCAAAGCATACAGGTAATTCAACAAAAGAATGGCTTCAACAAAACAAAATACGCCTTCTGGAGTGGCCCAGTCAGAGTCCTGACCTCAACCCGATCGAAATGCTGTGGCATGACCTTAAGAGAGCGATTCACACCAGACATGCCAAGAATATTGCTACACTGAAACAGTTTTGTGAAGAGGAGTGGTCCAAAATTACTCCAGATCGTTGTGCAGGTCTGATCTGCAACTACAGGAAACGTTTGGTTGAGGTTATTGCTGCCAAAGGAGGGTGAACCAGTTATTAAGTCCAAAGGTTCACATACTTTTTCCACCCTGCACTGTGAATGTTTACATGTTCTGTTCAATATAGTACAGGAGGGGTGGGGTCACGCCTATTCCCCGATGGGGCGGCTGCAACCACCAAATGCATCCAGCCCAACAACATGTGTAAAACATAACAAAGAAAAAAATGTCATCTGCGCTAATTCCCATTATACTGTGTGAAACTAAACACAATTAGAGGTTTGGTTTCTTCTCAATGGCCATTATAAGATTAAGCTCGCCCGCCAAACGTCAAGGCACCTCTATGAGGGCGAGTCCTATCCAAAATTGAAACCACAGGCTGCTACATAGCAAACCATACCTGCTCATGCTGCTTGTCAAACATGAGGTAGACTGGTGGGCCTATATTTATGCTCCCCCAGAAACCAAATCCACTTTGGGATCGAAAACAAAGACACGGAGCGTAATCTTGCTGCAGGGATGACCTGGCTGGAAGTACATTGACACCTATAGTACAGGAGGGGGTGGGGTCGCGCCTATTCCCCGATGGGGCGGCTGCAACCAATGTTCTGTTCAATAAAAACATGACAACCTATAATTTTAAGCAGACTGTTATTGTTGTGACTTAGATGAAGATCAGAGCACATTTTATGACCAATTCATGCAAAACTCTACGTAATCCCAAAGGGTTCACATACTTTTTCTTGCCACTGTATAATATCCGGGGGGATACCAGTGTATTGGGCTGAACCCTGATTGTTTATTAATGCAAGAAATATACATTATTATCGTCATTTATATAGCGCAACTGTTTCGGCAGCGCTTTACAATAACCAAAGGGAACGAGATACATATAAACAGACATGTGATGGAAACGAGGCGTAGAGGGCTCTGCTCATTGATAACAAGACCGCACTAAATTCTATTCAAAATGAAAACTAGACCACTGATAATTAGAAAAACCTCATAAAAACATATTTTTGTCGTTGTTTTTCAATTGTCAGTGTTTTTTTTTGTTTTTAATACGTCTCAGTATATTTCTCTTGCTTTATTTTGTCATTCTACATGATTACCTTGATGTTCCTTCTATTGGTGTGACTTTGACACTGAAGTGTCTGCCTTTTGTGTTACTGACTCTGTGATTTTGGTTTTTAAAAGACAGCCGCTGGCGCTGATTGGATGGTGGTCCAGTAGTGAACGTGGTTGCCTCTGTCTCAAGTAAATTGGTTTCGCTGGTGAACCATTATTCAAGCAGCTCTGGTGGTTGTCTATCTTCTGCTCATTTTAATCTGTTATCATTGGGTGGATGGCAGCTGATACAGCAGTGGCGACTCTAGGAACAATATTTAGGGGGGCACAGAAGATACCACAGTCAAAACTGGGGGGCACTAATAATTTTCACCACTAAATCATATCACTGAATAAAACTAAGGGCCCAATCACCTGTGTGAGCTAAAACACCATCGCTAAAGGAAACATTTAGCGCGAGTTGCTAAAACATAGTGCCTGACGACCCACGAACAGATCACCTTGTCTGCAGTAGTCCATGAACAAGGTCGTTTAGCGCACGCTAGGAAAACTCTAAGACCTGGGCTGAGACCCAGCGCTAATGCGGTTGTGTACAGGATAGAACGTTTTTTTTTCCAGTGCGGGCCATACCTATCCCCCGCCCTCACAAGCTTGAATATGAACACATCCAGTGAATAACCTCACACCCCTGCATTATTAAAATCCTCCAAGGTGGCCGTATCACCCATGGTTTGATGCACACATATATTAAGGCTGATGGGCATTGCATGATAAATGCCACCCAACAGCAGGTAGAATCATTACACTGCATTTAATAGATCCAAAAGGAAGGCCAGGTGAGCGACAAAAATTTCCCTGCTGCAGCATATAAATAATACATGTTTCAGGGCAAGACTTATTCACATGTCCCTTTAAACATGGTCCACACAGTCACCCTAATAATCAACCGCTTCCATACTATGAATAACCCCCAGCATAAAATGTTTAAAATTAGGCAATATATTAGAATTAGGATATATGTGGATAAAGGATACTTTTATAATAGAGCCGACTGCAACAGCAACGACAATGCGGACCAGATCCATTGCTATAGTGTATGGGGCCAAGAGAACACCTGTGCTGCATTCCTTTCAATTGCCTGTTAATTTTGGGCGAAGATCTGTTTTTTTTTTTTTTGTTTTTTTTTGAGTTAGCACCAAGGTTAAGCAGTAGGTAAAATTGTGCAATTAGCGCCCCCTCAAAAAATTAGCGCTGGCACCAACTGATCTGCTAGCTGCAAAAGCGCTAGAGATCTCTAGCGCTCCCCATGTTAAGTAAAGGATGCGGAAAGTACAGTAAGCTCGAGCTACAAATCGCTAATAGCAACGCGCTAAGTGATTTTTCCCGTTTGTAGCGAGAGGCAAAAGATCTGTTGGTCAGGCGCTAGACTCGATTAACCTGGCGCTAACGCAAAACCATGCCGACGCAAGGATTAACTCACACCAGGTAATCGTGCCCTAAATAAGTATATATAAATAAGATTCCAAAACCCCAGAGTAATGTGATGCAATGATGCCTTTTTATTGTACTAACATGATACTTTATTTACCGCAGTTCGGCAGTTTTCGCTGAATGTCTGATTGCTGCTTCACGACTCCACTTTTAGCAAATTACAGTGACCATTCGCTAAATAGGGAATTCACTTTATTTTCGGTGAAATAAATTCCCCGACATGTGACAAAAAGCAGAGGATCTAAAGATGATTAGACCCTTTAGATTCTAACTTCCATAATAACCCCTGAAATGCCATAAACCCAGGGAAAACAATAAAAATAATAAACAATGTGGCATTTAGCCTACTCATTAACCCCTAAAATGCCATTGATCAAGGTAAAACATGAAATGAATACACTGAGGCATATAGCTAACACATTAACCCCTAAAATGCCATTAATCAAGGAAAAAATAAAATGTATAATGTGAGGGACGAAGCCTACCCATTAACCCTTAATATACAACTAAACCAAGGCAAAAACTAATGTAATACACAATGTAATGTATAGTCTGAACATTAACCACTTCACTGCTGAGACATTTCAACCCCGTGAAAATGTTTAAGTGCCTGTTATTATTTAATGTTTTTGACTTTTATTTCAAACGGAATATGGTCATGTTGGGTATCATTGGAAAGGCCAGAATCTGCTCTTTCCAATGACACCTAGATCGTCCATATACGATGCACAGGAACGGAGATACACTGGTCCGAAGAAGTGTGGTAAGCTGGAAGCTGATTTTTGGTGGGGGGGGGCAAGGAATAACCTAGGGGGGGCAATTGCCCCCCTGTAGAGTCGCCTATGTGATACAGAGCTGATTTTATGATCTATATACCTCGATCACCATCACACACTAGCATGACCCTTTTTTAATTTATTTTTTTGGGAGGGTATTTTATCAGGAAGGATACATTGAGATTTCTCTCGTTTTCAAGTATGTCTTGGGTGGTGAGTATGTACCGTTGGGTGTCTTGCCCAAGGACACTTACTGGAGAGGTGCTCTGGCCGGGATTCAAACCTATGTCTCCAGTGATGTTGCCTCTAAATCTAATGGTTAATAACAACAAACTGTTAATATTAAGGTCAAACAATGAGTAACGATGTTTAACCGCCATGCTTCATGGTTCCATGGTTGCTAAATGGTTTGGAAATGCTCCTCAACAAATCATATATGAATTTTATTTAAAATTTTTCTTCATGTCAGATGGGGGGGGTTCATAGATTAGGTAAATAGGAAAGATTTGTTGAATTTCCAAACCATTAAGAAACCATGGAACCATGTGGCATGGCGGTTAAACATCGTTACTCATTGTTTGACCTTAATATTAACAGGTTGAAAAAAAAAAAAAACACACGATTGTTGTTACTGACCATTAAAGTGTCATGCTGGTCTTATTATATATATCTCATTATACAAAATAAGCCTCAAGCCTTTTATAGTATTATTTTAGGAAAACTCCTTGCAGGTTGTGTTTTTTTTTTTTGTTAGCAGCTGTCAGACCTTAGTTCATACCTTCAGTGTTGTGTGCTGCGAGGGGATGGGAACAAGCGATGTTGGTAGCAAAAAGACATTAATTGGCAATCTTTCCGAAATTTATATGGAATTTAGGCTGGTCGTACGACCCCCCCCCCCCCACACAACAGATTCAACCCTTGTCTATTGCCGACGACTTTGAACTACTACATCAGATTTGCGACCTCTCCCATTCGAATGGGATTTGTCCTACGAAGTCAGATGACCTGGTACAACATACATCACAATATTGATGCTGAGAAGCTGGAAAAATATTTTGTGTTGGAGACCGATGGGACTAGCTCTTTATATTAATCCTACTTTTGCGGGTACTCGGGCCCTTATGTGCCAAGTGTATGTTTTAGACACATGTTAACATTCAAATTTCTATTTTGATATATTCTATGGGATACTCTTATTTTCTAATGATTCTGACTATTCTGGAACCCCAGGGTCATAGGTGAGAAGTGATTGTCACATGCAGAATGTGATTTGAAGTCAACTTTAACTCCTCCTCTTTTTTTTTTTTTTTTTTGCACGCAAAAGGACTTTTCCTTTTATATTTTCTTCACTTTATTGGGAAAGTCTTATTGCCCATTATGCCTATTTGTATGTAGGGCAGCAGCAAAGGTTCGCCACTCCGGTTTGTTCTGGGCCAGCTTTTGTATGGCATACCACGTGTGATTCATAGTCTTGTTCTCGGTCCACCATTCAATGCCAGGCACTCTTTGGTCTTCCTCTCTTGCGTTTTCCTTCTGGTGTCCAATGAAGGGCAGTTCTGGTGATGTCCCCATGCTCTTTTCTGATGACCTGCCCAATCCATAGTCTTCTTGTGATGATAGTCTCCATACATTCTTGTCTACACTAAACGAGGAGTTGATGGTTTTGGGCCAGAAGATTCGCAGGATTCTTCGGAGGTTCTTTGTGTGAAATATTGATAGAGGTCGTGTTCTGTCATTCTCCAGATTTCTGAACCATACAGCAGGGTGGAAAGTACACAACTCTGGTACAGTCTGTTTGGTATTGGTGCTGTACTGAGATTTCCATATGTTGTTTAACATCTGAAAGACGTTTCTGGCCTTGCTGAGGCGGCTCATGATGTCTCTGCCTGTTCCTCCATCAGCCCTGACAATGCTCCCCAGGTAGGTGAACTCCTCTGTATATATATATCTACACCATCAATTTGGATGGACTGTGCTTGTTGTCCTGTCTAGGGGCTTTACCATTCCTGAGGGATGGAGGCTAGCGTCAGAAGAACGCAGTCATCACATCCGTGTCGCCGCACAGTTTAACGTTCGTTGTAGCATTGATTTGTGATCAATCGAGACCAACACATGAAGTACGCGCACACGCACCCCGCAGGTGGCAACAGACGCTATTTAGGCCTCGCCGTAAAAACGCTACGATGGATGCCCAGAGCGCGCCTCGTCCACGTAGCGGCCTGTGTGCTTGATGATGAGACGTCAGACACAGCGCATTTGCAATGTCCATCACGTTGACTTTCTGGTCTCGCTGACTACCTGTCATTTAATTTTGATTCCAATCTTTTTTTCTTTGTTTCTACATCTGTCAAAAAGAAAGAATTAAAAAAAAATGGACTGTGTGGTGTCTACAGTATTTTCCATCAGTACGGCCGTCTGTTATGCACGCACGCAGAGTACACGCAGACTGCGTTCTTCTGACATTAGCCTTAATGGCTGAGATGATTTCTTTTTCTGGTGGTGTAACATTGACATATCAATCTTTGTCTCTTGGATGTCAGCTGCTGCTGTTGTTGGTGGTGGTCTGTTCAGAACTTCATTGAAGTGCTCTGCCCATCGAGCTTCTTGTTCTGCTTTAGAAGTCGTCCCTGTTTGTCTGTGATTGAAGTGTTAGTGGTTCCCCGATTATTTGCTGCATATTGTCCTGGTAATCTTGAATTATTGGGAAAGTAGCAGCAAATAAAAGGTGGCTTTCTAGACACAGAGGTCTATAGGTGTACCTTGGTATGGTGGGGGGACGTGGATATAGAGGGCCTCTCGGTACATACCCGGTACAGACAGATGCTTGCTGATCTCCCTCTGAGGTAATCTGACTGGAATAGCTGCTTGCAGAAGCGGGAAAATTGGTCTGGGCCAAACTATGCGAGTTAGACGGGGAGAATGGAATAATCAATTTTAAGTAAAATCATAGGGGGAAAACAAATAAGGAATCTGGTTCCATGACAATGACCAGTAATGTCCCACATGGGTCGTCCCTAGTTGGATGACCTAGGTCGTCCATAGTCTCACGACAGTCTGTTGTATGACTACGGATGCCGTGGACAACCAAGTTTGTAGCTCCTGCAGAGAGAAGGAAGTCAGAAAAAACCTGAGGGATTTATTTTTGCAATTATTTTACAAAATAACACAATGGCTGCAAGTATTTAATGTTTAGCATAGTATCCAGTATGCGGATAGTTGGGCTCATGTCATCACTTGCGTCACTGACTCCCCAGGCTTCATGCATTGCCAGCAGACCAGCACAGGGTTATTCTCCAGATGTCATAACAAAAATGGTTGTTTTACTGCTGCTTTGTGTAACCGGTATTTGCAGTGAGAATTACCCGCATGATTACACGCATCTCCTCTCGTTCTGTCTGGACCAAGAGTGACGTCCTGACATGGACTAGTGAATCTACCGCTGGGATGTAGCCCTTTCTTGGAAGTTGTGGCACGCCAGCCGTCCTAATTACCATAAAGTAGACCTTTACAATCTCTAGTGGTTGGTAGTTTGCACATTTTTTCATATTTTCTGCTTTTGTCTTTTTGTTTTTAACTTTTGTTACTACAGACGTAGCAGCATAATGTTCCTTTTATGTTCTGTGAAAACACAGACGTGTGTTTATTAAAGGATTTCCACCGGCCTTTAAATAGAAGGCAGCTGCACAGCATGGTGAAAATAAAAACAAGAAAAACTGTATTGCTGTGCGTAAAAATAGCACTAAATGTGAGTGCAGCAGACATCACACGGCTAAATGAAAATAATCATTTCACTAGTCTGGCGGGAGTTGATTGGTTTCCTGAGTGTCCCCATGTCCTGGAACTCATTCCTTGGTCTGATATTGTGAAGCGCTTCCTATAGATTTAGTTTGTTTATTATGCCGCCCCCCCCCCCAACTTTAGCCCTACATACTTGTTCTCTATAAGGGACTTTTAGCTATGTGCCAGATAGTGGACGTGTTGATGTATGACTTTATATATAGCATTTTGTGGGAAGGTTCATCGTCATTACCTGCAGTCGGTATGCGTGTTTTTTTTTTCCCTTCCCTAGTCCATTTGACTAGTTCAATGATTAACAGGTTATTGCAGTTGTGGCCACTGGGTATGAACAACTCCCTGACTGCAGTATCCAGGGAACAAATGGCTGCAACCAAATACCTGAACCTTCATGTCTATCCCAACACCATATGGTATTTCTAAAGGTATATTCTAGTAGTTAGACGAGATTTTTGGTAAAAATCTAATCTGCTGCAAACTTTTCCATGACTCTTTCTAAATCTGAAGGGGGGCTTGTCTGATAAAGACTTTTTCCATTTGACTTCCTGCATTCCAAGCTGTAACCTGATATCAGTGTCCTCTCACAAAAGTGCATAAAAACTCCCACCTTTACTATGAACAAGATGAGGAGCCAAAAGCAGAGGCTGCTGTATACATAAAGCTGCTTAATTAATAGGAATAACTCCTTGCAGGCAGAATGTTAATTCTTTGTATTGCTGAAACTATTCTTTATCCAGACCGGGGGTCAGGTTCCATCCACTAGCAAATTTATGAAATGCAATAGAAGTTATCTGTTAGCAACTCGCTATGAACGGCTGTTTTCAGTAGGGATATACCAATACTTTTATTTTTTGGAAAGAAGTCACATGACATTAATTTAGGATTTTGCTGAAAACCGCTCCAATTAATGTTAATATTGAAATGTATGGCCAGACCCCCCATTTACCCACTGCACAGGCCTGCACAAAACCTGACCACACACAGACACCAGACCTCAGATACATAAACACACACAGACCATATATACACATATCTCAGACACTGGGGTGGATGGCAGAATGCAAGAATGACATGTTAAGGTTGTAATGCGGCTCCACGCTATCGTGAGATCTTGCAGAGTTTACGATCTCCGAGGGTGTGGCAGGAGGGCCCCAGCGGAGCTGCTTTACAACCTTAAAGTGAGCTGCTAACAGCATGTTAACGCGGCCTGGCAGAATGCTGTTATGTGGGATGGTGCAGAAGGACACTTGGTACTACTTGGCACGAGTGTTCCACTACATGCAGCAAAAGGAGGCAGTTGATTACAATGCCCTCTGCACTAAGGGATCAGAAGCAAGTCTAGCATTTATTTTTAATGCTAAGCGATTTCACAAAAGCACTTAACGGTTCTCAGAGCTTGTTTTATTTTCCAGGGATACGAGCTGCTTTGGCATTCCTCTCCTGGTATCTGCAAATTCAAGGGATGCTCTAATGAAAAATAGTTCTGAGGCTTCTGGTGACGCTGGGTGGAGGAAATTCCTTTACTTCATCCTGCATTTTCACCTGATTGGGCTTTCCCAAAGTGTGTCCCTCCTATACAAAGTATCCGAGCCATTAATTTACAGTAACCTGCTACCCTTAAGGCTGGCGTCAGACGAGTGTCTTTAGAGAGCGGAAGGAACGTTTGCGAGAGTGGACGTTCCTTCCACTCGATGCCAGTCTGGCCACCTTGATGAGCGCACTTGGTGCACTCAGCACTGCAACGCGCGATCCTCCTATGGAGGGGCTGTGATGCTGTAACGGACGCCGGTAAGCACGTCAGTACGGGCGCACATAGCGCACTCGTCTGACGCCAGCCCTAGGCTACCGGCACACGAGCGTTTGTCAGAGAGGAAGGAACGTCTGTGAGAGTGGACGTTCCTTCCACTCTGCGCTCAGCGCTACACAGCCCCGTCAGCGTTCGTCTAGCTTTCTGACAGGGAGGGCTCGTTCACGTCCAGTGGTTGGCCCTCTGTCAAAACGGCACAGACGCAGGGCTGTGCGGACACACGCAGGCACTCAGTGCGCTCGTGTGCTGGTAGCCTTAAATGGCCCGAGAGGAACACTTCTAATCAGGGGATGTCATTAAGGAAGGAGCCAAAGACTGGGCTGTAACCTTTTAAATTCTATTTTGACCAATCTTTGCCACTAATACTAGATACATAAAAATCTAACTTGTATGTACCAAAACTACAGCATAACTTCATATAGAGGACATCTGTAGCTTATTGGTGGAGTTGCTCGGCGCCTGTCTGGCGTTGATCGCGGACTTCTCCCGCAGGGAGCTGATTCTTTGTCAACTGCCTGCGGGACCCATCCCCACCCACTGACGACATTGCACATCGGTTTGATGTCAGAAATGGGACTCCCCCATGGGTGAGATACAGGGGTACTTTGGCCCATGTATCTCCGAACCATAGATGCTAGAGGGTCATATGAGGTATCATTGGAAAGACCAAAATATGGCCTTTCCAATCTTACAAAGCATGACCAGTGTTTATGTAAAAGGAAATTAAATTTTCTATTTTTATTCTTCTAACGCAGCAGTACTGTTCACTTTTTTAAAATTCTAAAGTGAACAATGATGCTGCATTGTGATACACGCATACACACCACACATTGCTATGCGTTTTATTGCTGTGGAATGGAAATATGCTCATACACGCCACACATTTTTCTGAGTTACCTGTCACACTGAGCCTGAGATTCTTTAACCCAAAAATATTGTTTAGCTTTCAGCCTGATGCACACGTACGCGTAGGGTTACCACCTTTCCTTCAAGCCAAACCCGAACACTCAAATATTGCACAGTGTATTTTTTTTATCGATCAAGACACTCGCTCGCAGGCTGTCAGTTCTAGGAGAGGCAGCAGCTCCCAGCACAACAAAAGTCTGCTGGTCAGCTGCTTGTGAAATAGCCGATCGGGCGGCGGCGGCGGCATGTGTATGAAGATGTGGCACACGGGTCTGGACTGAGTCATGTGGCAGGGGATCTGAAACCCGGACACATGACTGGTGGAAACCCTACGTATGTGCGTATTGTACTATATGGCTCCATACACATAGCCGCGTATGGAGCCGTATATTTGCATAGTGTAAACATACGCAAAAACAGAATGGAACCAAGAATTGTCCGGGCAGCATATTTTTGCATTGTATACGCGCATCTATCTATCTATCCATCACAGTAAAGTTCTCAGTTTAAGAAAAAACCTTTTACAGGATATCCTTTATAGGGTGTGTCTGTTCTGGAGCACATTGTTGGCCAGGAAAGGAGAGATGGCAAGAGATGCAAGCCAGGCAGACCTGATTGCTGCTGTTAATCTCTCAATCGTCCCTGCTGCCTCAACAACACAAGCAATGTTAAATGGTTGATCAACTCATTGGGGGGGGGCCATCTTTGCAATCACACCATTAGATAATAGCAGCTAGTACATGAGGCCGAGAACACTCTCTAGCAACAGGACGCCAAAAACGATGCATTATGGGACTATAAACACTCCAAACGCACATATGTGGGTGTATACGCAATGTTCTATTTTGCTCTTGCGTTGTGTGTGAATGGGTCCTTCTAGTAGTGACTTTTTTAGTGTGTTTATAGTTGTTTGATTTGCCATCTTTCTGTGTTCTGGAAAGCTATTATGTAAAGTTATTTTGCAAGCACTTTATTTTTCTCTACAATTTTGACACCAGATTTGTGTAGAAATTGTGATTTCCCCCCCCCCCCCCCAAACAAATTTTCTATGTACTGAATTTCGCCACGTGATGCCGGTTATCAGCCTGAAAGGTGGCAGATTATTATCAGTAACAATGATATTGGTCTATCCCTAGTTTAAATACTTGTCAAGTAACATCTTCTGATCCATTCTGTAATGAAGTGACTGAAATGAACGCTTATAGAAAATGTCAATATTAAATATCTCTTCCTTGTGTCCACTGTAATTTAAAAAAAAAAATACTACTGGATTCTTTAAACCCCCCCCCCCCCCATGTTCTGAATACGCTGCGTTGCTCTGATATCAGCAGGGACTGTGTTTAGCGCGGTGGGGTGTTGGCGTAGCATTGTAAAGACTGGCGGTTACACTCTGTGCTATTTTTCAATAACTACTGTGAAGGCAAAAACAAAGGCTTGGTTTAATGCCTGCGACGTTCAGTGTTCCTGTAAGTATTTCATAAAGTGCATCCCTGATCGTCGTAACCGTCTCTATTCTATCCCTGACAGATAACCATGACCTCTTTCTAAAGGTTGCGACTTGTTATGGGTGTTTGCTAATTCCTTTATTTTTCCAGACGCTAAAGAGAAAATATCTTGTTCTACACACACAAGGCTGTGTTTGCTGGTTCTTTGATGTCAATCTGCCTCTGGGTTAAATGATCTGATAAACCTTTACATGTCCTCACATGTGTTTTAAAACAGGGCTGTCAAACTCTGCCCCCAGATGTTTCTGAACTACAACTTCCATGATTCTGTGGCATTTATTGCATTCAAAGAATTCTGGGAATTGTAGGTAATCAACATCGCGGGGGGGGGGGAGTGGAGTTTGAGATCCCTGTGTTTTAAAGTGATTCATATTTATTTGGGTCCATGATAGCTCCTGTTTTTAATGAATGGGAGGCTGCTGTAAAGCTCCCTGTCATGGTGCGATGTAATAACCATTATCCAGATCCAAGACTCAGTTTACCTTTTAAGAAAATGTGATTTCTTTTCATTTGGCTCTGTGCCCAAACGTATGATAATATGAAGACTGAGCTGAAGTGGATCGCAGATAACATACTTTTTCTAAATACTGACAAAACTGTTGCGATGCTCTTTGGAACCGCACCTAAACTACACAAATTGCAAACCCCATCTATGTGTGGGGACAAGATCAAATGATACGCTGACTACAGTCACTTCTCTCAAATATCTAGGTATGTGGTTAGACCCAAATCTATCTTTTGGCCTCGACCTCGAAAAACTCATCTAAACTCTACCCCAAATTAGGTGCCCTGTACAGAAACAAATCCTGCCTGTGCCCCGCGGTAAAGCAAATTGTACAACAAATGCTTTATGCCAGCCATTGAATACGGAGATGTAGTGTATGCAGCCGCCCCGCAAACACACCTCCAGAAACTTACTACATTGTATAACTCATTCTGCCGCTTTGTGCTACAATGTAACTACATGACCCACCATTGTGACATGTTAAAAGAGCTAAACTGGCCGTCGCTGGAATCTAGATGCACCCTTCACCTTTCCAACCTGGTGTTTAAGAGCTTCTCTGGGAAGCTACCACCCTACCTGAATAGGCTGCTTGCCCAAGCAGTTCCCTCCTCCTATAACCTCCGATCCAGGACCGGCACCTTACTTCTTGCAATACAAAAAGACAGTGGCTCGATCCTCATTTTCCTACAGAGCACCGCAAATATGGAATAACCTCCCAGACACCATCAAATCTTCCCCCAGTCTAAAGTCCCTTAAGACTTCCCTATTAACATACCTCAATACGAAATGCACCTGTAAACATGTAACATAATGACTTTATTTCCTACATATTTATTTTTCTGTTAATCTGTATATTTAGTTTTGTGTTAATATCTTGCATTTTACTATTTTGTATTTCTGTAACCACTCAATGTTCTCGAACCCAGGACATACTTGAAAACGAGAGAAATCTCAATGTATCCTTCCTGGTAAAATCCTTTTATAAATAAATAAGTTGGTTTCTTATGGTATTGGTAATATTTGTGTAAATGGCGTACCCGATTACATGCCGTGATATCATCTGATTTGGGTTTCTTGTAAAATAAGCTGGAGCTGACTCGAGGGTAAACGGAATAATTCAACCTCACGATACTAATGGGTTCTTCAGAGATACGATGTGTGCCCAGATTTCGAACTCTGGTAAAAAAATAGCCTTTGTCATGACTGCATTTCAGAAAAAGAAAACCCAAACCGGCAGGAGAAGCTTCGTCGTGAATCCCTTAACGTGCAGGAAAAATGCACTAAGTGGCTGCTGTTTGTCACCCCTTTGGTTTGCAGAGGTGATAACAGATACTGGACCTGTATTGAAATGAATAGGCTTCTGTCAATGTGCTATAAATTTGCATATAACTAGCCATACACACACACTCGCACAGGGTTGACTGTTGCAGTTTACCTCTGAGGTCGGAAGAGACTCCTTGTGTCTTACTGGGATCCGGCTGTCTGTGTTCTCCAGCATCCACATATACCAGAAGAAAAAAAAAAGGGAACCTTCATATCAGACAGGGGGTGCGTCAGCAGGAGCAGGTTTTATGGAGGGGGGGGGCACAACAATGTTTCGGTCCGCTGCAAGGACTTTTTCAAGCAATGTTCTCCAGTTTCACAGATGGCTCATGGTCTTTTGCATCTCTAAGAGGTTCGCGCCTCTGCAGTGCAGGTTGCCTGTAGATATGAGAACCTCTAACTTGTTTTTCTTTTTTGGAGAAAGGCTTTTACCAGGAAGGATACATTGAGATTTCTCTTGTTTTCAAGTATGTCCTGGGTGGCGAGTATGTACCGTTAGGTGTCTTGCCCAAGGACACTTACTGGAGAGGTGCTCTTGCTGAGATCAAACCCATGTCTCCACAGGCTCTCTCCACGCAGTGCAGTGATGTTACCTATACTTCACTCAGCCGGCACTTGCTGTATGCCTTGTGGGAGCCTGGGCACTGTCTCTCTGGATAGTGCCCCCCTGGTCCCATGTTGTCAGGGAATACTATGATCCTTCATGCCTGTTTAGACCCTTTTTTGTAAGGTTTGTATTGGATATTTTGTTTTACCATGAATGAGTCCTTTTCTGAATTTAAATTTAAAAAGGGGGGGAAAAATTAACTCTTTCCCTCTGCTTTCTCTCCTGATAGGTCTAGTTTTGTGGTGTTGTACCCTTCCATGGCACCAGGACGAGCAGCTCGTGGTGCCACGTCTTCAGATGACTCCACTCCCTCTTCTGATAGTGATTCTGGCTGCGCACTAGAGGAATATACTGGCCTTCAGGTAAGCGATAACATTTTAATCCTCGAGGTAATGAGCATATTGATGGTCATTAAAAGCTTTTACAGCTCAAGGCACTAAACGATTCCTATTTGACACTGCATAAACAAGAGTTTAACCCCTGAGTGACCAGGCGATTTTACACTTGTCAGTCTGAAAGTGCCCACTGCTGTTTTTAAGTTTCTGCGCTGTTTGTGTTTAGGTCTAAATCTCTGCTTACTCTTTTATGGAATCAACTCATTCTATAGTTATTCTCACCATAAAATGGACTTGCTAAAGATATCATTATTTCTATCATCTATCATATAATTTACTATAAAAAAAATGGAATATGATGAAATAATGGGGGGAAAAACACACTTTTTTCAACATTTTAATCCACAAAATCTACAACCGCCAAAAAAGACCCCGGCTAAATAGTTTCAAAATTTTGTCCTGAGATTAGAAATACCCAATTTTTACATGTTTTTCCTTTTTAACCCTTCACTGCTGAGACATTTCACCTCTGTTGTTGTGAGCTCATTTTGACAATTTTATGCTCATCATGTTTACATGCCAAGTCCTATTTTGTTATACACCCCAGACATAGACATATACATATAATGTATATGTATGCTCGAAGTACCAGCTCTCTGTCTTCTCTGTAATTTGTTGCCCGGGTGCCAAAAAATCCAAGGAAAAGTATAGAATGTAGGAATCTGGGACTTGTATAAAATAACAAAGTTTATTCAACAAATCCTATAAAAAGCCGTTTCGGCCCCACACCGGGCCTTTTTCAAGGATGATTTGTATAACCGTGAACACAAATAGTATAACACACAAACTACTCACCACTCTCGTTGTGACAGCGCTACGGACTATGCCCGTACATGTCTAAGACCAGATGTGATTCCGTAGCGCCGGTACAACTAGATTGGTGAGCAGTATAATATATATATATATATATAATATATATATTTGTGTTCAAAATTATTCAACCCCCAATGCTGTAAAGGGTTTTAGGGAATTTAGTGTACATTTGTAATTGTATTCAGAATGAAATCCTACAAGGACTTTTTAAAGAACCATATGCAACTAAAATGACATCAATTGGTTTTGTAATACAGTAGTAAATGTTTCTTTGTGAATTCTTCATTGACACAATTATTCAACCCCTTAAAGACTACCACTCTGAAGAAAAGCGGTTCATTCAAGTGTTTTCAATCAGGTATTGAAAACACCTGTGGATGTCACGGAGCAGCAATAAAGCATAATAAGCACCAATTAGGCAGCTTTAAAATGACTGTGATACTCGGCTCCTTCTAGACATTTACTGGTGTGGTTACAAACATGGTGAAGTCAAGAGAATGGTCCAGGAAGACAAGAGAAGAAGTGATTACTCTTCACAGGAAGGGCAATGGCTATAAGAAGATTGCAAAGATGTTAAACATACCAAGAGAGACCATAGGAAGCATCGTTCGCAAATTCAAGGCAAAGGCACTGTTGAAACGCTACCTGGTTGTGGCAGAAAGAAGATGCTGACTTCGACTGCTGTGCGCTACCTGAAGCGTAGAGTGGAGAAAAGTCCCCGTGTGACTGCTGAGGAACTGAGAAAAGATTTGTCAGATGTGGGTACTGAAGTTTCAGCTCAGACAATACGGCGCACACTGCGTAATGAAGGCCTCCATGCCAGAACTCCCAGGCGCACCCCCTTGCTGTCTCCAAAGAATAAGAAGAGTCAACTGCAGTATGCCAAAAGTCATGTGGACAAACCACAGAAGTTTTGGGATAGTGTTCTGTGGACTGATGAAACAAAATTAGAACTGTTTGGGCCCATGGATCAACGCTATGTTTGGAGGAGGAAGAACAAGGCCTATGAAGAAAAGAACACCTTGCCTACTGTGAAGCATGGCGGGGGCTCAATCATGCTTTGGTGCTGTTTTTTGCTTCTGCAGGTACAGGGAAGCTTCAGCGTGTTCAACGTACCATGAATTCTCTTCAGTACCAGGAGATATTGGATGACAATGTGATGCAGTCCGTCACAAACCTGAGGCTTGGGAGACGTTGGACCTTTCAACAGGACAATGATCCCAAGCATACCTCCAAGTCCACTAGAGCATGGTTGCAGATTAAAGGCTGGAACATTTTGGAGTGGCCATCGCAGTCACCTGACTTCAATCCGATTGAGAACCTCTGGTGGGACTTAAAGAAAGCAGTTGCAGTGCGCAAGCCTAAGAATGTGACTGAACTGGAGGCTTTTGCCCATGACGAATGGGCGAAGATACCCGTAGATCGCTGCAAGACACTTGTGTCAAGCTATGCTTCACGTTTAAAAGCTGTTAGCACTTAGTACAACATCCTTTTACAGTTATAAGATTGAATGTCACTTGGGGGTTGAATAAAACTGATAATGATGTTAGCACAGAAAAGACATTTGTGGTTATTTCATTATAAATGTTATGTTATATTTGTCTGACCTACACGTGCCTCTTTGATTTAATTGTAAGCAAGATGACTGAATGATCAAAATCAATGTCAAACTGGCCAAAACACTCAATTTCAGTGGGGGTTGAATAATTTTGAACACAACTAATATATATATGTATATATATATATATTTTTTTTTTAATACTTTTACACCAAACCTAGTCATGTTTGGTATCTGTGGAAAGGCAATTATCTGGCCTTTGCAAACATGACCCTCTAGCTTCTCCAGATATGGGGATCCAAATGATCCCCATATCTACACTTGGCAGCTAGGGGGTTAACTGACCCACTAACAAAATATCATGGTCTACATAAAAGTTTGAGTGACCCAGCTTTTATTACTTTCAGTGAGAATCTGATCTGACCCATCAAAACATGGAGGAAAGCATTATGGGTTAATGGTAGGTGTTTTCACAGTAAAGACATGTGATGGAGTAAGATGGAGACAATAGGGACCAAAGTCTGAATTCATTATTTACACTCTTAGTGTACATGTGACATTCACACAAACACTGAATAAATAGATGGATACCTGTGATTAATGGTCACTCAGGAACCAAAGATCCGGCTGCAGGAAAATGCAGTTGTGTTGTATATAGATATGTATATAGATATGTGTAGGGGGAGAGGCTGTCCCGCCTCTCCCCCCTACAATCCATCCTGAACGCCTCCGCCAGGCTAATTCACCTCACCCGCCGCTCTGTCTCTGCCGCTCCCCTCTGCGAGTCCCTTCACTGGCTCCCCATCCACTGCAGAATTAAGTTCAAAATCCTTATCCTTACCTACAAAACCTGCACTAACTCAGCGCCCCACTACCTGTCCTCACTAATCACCAAATACACCCCAGCCCGCTCCCTAAGGTCAAACAGTGACCTGCGCCTAGCTTCTCCCCGCATCACCTCTTCCCATGATAGACTGCAGGACTTCACACGCGCAGCCCCCACACTCTGGAACGCTCTCCCTCGTACTGTCAGACTTTCCCCTAACTTCTCTTCCTTCAAACGCTCCCTTAAAACGTTCCTATTTAGGGAAGCCTACCACCCAACTCACTGACACAACCATCAATCACTCTCACCTTACAGTCCTCTCCTCCTGTTTCCAACCCCAACCCTCCCAGATTGTGAGTTCCTACGGGAATAGGGCCCTCATCTCCTCCTGTACTGTTTGTCAAATGTTGTTCAATGTATTGTAACCCTGTCTATACTGTGCTTATTGTACAGCGCTGCGGAATATGCTGGCGCTTTATAAATAAAGAATAATAATAATATTTATTATAATAAATAATAATACTCAGCAAGGTTTTATAAATTACTTTATTTTTTTTGCTTCATGATTTTAAGGTACACAAGTTCTAGCTGGTTTCTGGGTAAAAATGCATGTAATAAATTGGGTCTGTGTGCTACACCTCTGTTTTATTTAGCTATACAAACTGACTCCATGAATTCATTAGTTGAGGTTATGCTATAATGATTGGTTTGGTTTTATTGTACGGTTTCTTTTGTTCTTTTCTCAGTCTTGTAACACCGGAATGCTCTCGCTGTCCGGTAATGATGCCAAGGACCTGCAATTAATCCAAACTCTGCTTAAACTGTTACCACCTCAGGACTGTGATGTAAGTTTTTGTGCCTTTTAGTTTTAAAATGTGTTTGTTTATACCTATCCCAGCACAGATAAGGTTACGAGGAGGATTATGATGACTATCATAGTGCAGACAGTGTAGTAGATCTTAAACAAGCTGTTTGTTGCACATTAATTCCCTCATAAATCAACGTGCTGCTCCGTAAATGTAAAACTTTTTAGATTTCATTGGCCCATACTATAAAAATTCCATGCAGTGTAATGTTCATTTTTTTATTTTGTTTTGAGAAAGTATTTTACCAGGAAGGATACATTGAGATTTCTCTCGTTTTCAAGTATGTCCTGGGTCGCGAGTATGTACGGTCAGGTGTCCTCAAACTCTGACGCCCGTCTGACCACCTCGCTGAGTGCAGTTAGTGCACTCAGTGCTGCAAGGCTCGATCCTCCTATGGAGAATCACGCTTTGCAGCCGTCGAATGTGCGTTGTAGCACTTAGCACGCCTGCTGTAGCGCGGAAATTTGTGTGCACGCTACAATGTGTGGTCGGACCCGTCGCAGGGTCACAACATTGTGACGGAAGCCGGGAGGCATGTCAGTACGGGTGCACATAGTGCGCTCGTCTGATACCAGCTAAAAGTGAGGTTTTCTGCATTTGCACCCAAATTTTCACACTTACAGTCTAAAAGAAAAGAAGAAAAATCTCAAGCACATGGAACATTATACAAGACAAATGCCCTTTCTCCCAGGCCTTGGCTCGCACATAGAAAATCTGAAACATGGAATGTTATGGCTGCATGCTGTCGTCGGGAAATTGTTCTTTCATTGCAATTTAGGTTCCAATGACCGTAGTAAAGCAGTATAATTGTTAAGTTCTATCTAATTTCCATTATAATTACCATAAACCTTTTTCAAGTAAGGCGCTGCGCGACTCTGATCAGAGGAGACGACAGACCCAACCACACCGAGATATGGCAGATTAGCATCTGATCAGTCCGTGGTCTGTCAGATTGGTTTATTGTTTCAATCATCCAATAGAAATGTTCGTTATACATACATAAAAACTTCCTGCAGTTTTCACTCCCAACATAGGAATGTGATACAACAACCAATCAGAGCAGATACATTTCTACATCATGTAACAAAGATTTTGCGGGCATTCTAAGTCAACACAGGATATCTATTTCCATCACCCCGCTGACTCGCTTCGAGAGGAAACGAAATTGAACAGACACCATGCTGGAAAAAGGAGGGGGGGGGATTTCACACTAATGCAAAAATTAAAAACTACCTATCATATTAAAATACCTTTCAATCGTCTCATTGATCACATATACAATCGTGATCACAAAAATGGATGAAACAAACTAGACAATTAAACTAATTATACCTGGGGCCATAGTATCCTCGCCTAATACCTGCATGATCTACGAAAAGGATTCCCCAAGGATGCCCTTTATGAGCATAAAATACACTTATCTATCTAGATTCACTCTTCCAGCGAACCACATTTGGAGCGTAGGCAAAAATACCTAATCTAGACCTTTAAATAACTATATTCCCATTTCCCAAAATATAATTCACCGAACAAGAAAAGTATAATAACTTGAATGTATAAGTTCATTTACCTAATAAATCAACATGAGTCAGATCTATATCTGTGTGTTTTCCTATGTTCAGCTTCACTCCACAAAACGCATACACACCTGCATTCATACACACATTCAAGAAATACATTCTCATTTTCACAAATTAAATCCTTTCTCACACTTATCTAGGGGATTAAATAAAAAAATTAATATTCCATAATCTAATACCGTAGTCCACAGTGCGAGATCAAGGTGTGGTCTGTTTTTTTTTTTTTTTTTAACATCCCAGCTTGAGACGCATAATCATTGAATGTCATCAGAGCTCCCACCATAGGGACTCCTGAACAAGCTGTCTCTTTGCGCTGGTTGCTTATTACCTGTGACTTTTGACCTTGACACAAAATGTCCATGATTCGTTCCATATGCAGTCATTGTGACTGTCAGGTTTCTTGATGATGTGATATGGTTTTAGCAACAATAAAGAAAAGAAAAAAGAAAAAATATGGTATACCTCGCTAATCATATACATCCATTCATTCATTGTCACTCTCAAATGCACAAAAACAATAAAAATGTTAATTTACACAAGAAGACACAGATAATAAATTTCAAAATGTCCCCGCGAAGCCTGTCGGCCTCACGCAATAAAAAAAATTATACTACTTCTGACTCATTGTTAGAGAAAAATATATATACGCAACTTTGGCTCAAAAGGGAAATAGCCGAAGTGCATACTCCACCCTTTATTAAATATAATATATATTTTTTTTAATTACTATCCTATTCAGTCTTGTTCGGTGTTTTGAAACAAACCTGGCGTTTATATAAAACACACCAATCCTCAAATGAAATCAAAAAATAAAAACAGCATTAATTTTATCGAATTAAAACTTTCCATTTACCACTATATATGTCATGAAACGTATGCATGCAAATGCATTAAATTATATGTTCCTAAATACATTAATTAACTCTAATTTTAATTGGATGTGATCTCCAGTAATCCTAAATGTGTCAGGGAATTTGAACAATATTGATTGTAACTAAACAACAAAAATAATAAAATATAAAATAATAAAAGACACAAAATAATTATCACTTAGACGACATCAGAATATAAAAATACATTATCTTCTTTCTTTGTCTTCTGTCTTACTGGTTGAAAATAACAGTTTTGTAAAACTGATATGTCTTAAGTTTTATTTCCAAATCAATGATCTTCTTTAATCACATGATTTATTGATGAGTTGTCGATTAAATTAGGATTTTTTATTGCCTGGTGTCTGATAATTCCTTATCCGGTTGATGTAACATGCAATGTGAAATGATAATGTGTTGAGTAAATTTCCTTCAATTCCAACAGCTTTATCAATATTGGTATCACATAATCTTCCATCTAGCTTGAGCAAAGTTGGCATGCATGGGTAATTTTCACCTAAAATAAAAACTTGGGAAAAAATGTATTATTAACCTGTAAAAAACTTTAAAATTCATATGGTTAAAATACTTTTAAAATGGAGAAAAAAAAATGCAACACATTTTTGGACACAAAAGGAGTGGTCATGAGTGAGACAACACGGAGGAGAGGAGGGGTCATGAGTGAGACAAAATGGAGGAGACTAGGAAAAGAATGTGAACTTCAATTCAAATAAAAAAACACAACAAAAATATCATGAACTGGGCAAGAAAGTATAGAAGGGCATGTTTAAAACTTGACGCGTTAATTAGCACAAAGTTCTCAGAGGAAACTCAGAGAAAAAGATTCTTAATAAACATCAATAATCTTTTTAAGAATATTGGTTAAAAACAAACATTCAAACGTGAGGTGTTTGTGCAGCTATTTTACAACCTGTTTTATTCCCTCCAAGAATATTCAATGGGGGCACAGTTATACGCTATTGCACTTCACACCAAAAGACAAAAACATCAGACAGCAAAAAAAAAAAATAATACTAGACATCTGGCTACCACTGCAGAAAAAGAAAACAAATCAAACAATACTCAGATACCAAACTACAACCTTCCATCTTCCTTAGTCAACTAAAATAAAACCAAAAAAACACCTTCTCTTATTTGAAATCTGCCTAAATTCCTTTCTACAGCGCTACTAAACCGTAGGCACTTTCCTTTAAACTTTCACTCAAATCCTTCAGCTTTATATCACTTCATCCTCTTAGATTCCAAACAACTAAACATGAACCTACATATATATATTCCATTATACAAGTTACAAACACTGTAAATGATCTCAGTCAGCCATTTTGGCAAAACATATAACCTATATTAAGGTGCGGTCAATCCCTTAGTGCTGGACTCAAACAAAGACCAGAGGAAAATAACTGACCACGCCTCTCTTGGGAAAATGTACAACTTTGAGCCCATCACCTTGATACACTACTTTTTTTATATATATATTATACATCAATTTATAATCCATTTACAGTAAATCCAGCTCCCATAATTACTTTCTTCTGTTCCACTACTGTACGCACGCCGAAGCACTCAAACCGCGCCCAATTCCACAACAGTTAGTTACAGTTAGTTTTATAAAGCACTAACAGCTCCAGAATTCAACTGCTACTACAGTCATTCAAGGCATTAGACACATGTCATTTGTATATACTGTTCAATTATCCCAAATAGATACTCACAGAACAACAAAAATAACTACATATTCCATTCTCCAACTTGCACTGCTAAAAGACTACTAGCATTCAAAGAAAACAAAATCCTTATACAAACACATAATAACATTATACATTACAAATAAAGAGGTTTTTTTAATTAAATAAAAAAAGAACAAAGAGAAAAAATGAATGTATGAGAAAGAGAAAAAAAATTAGCAGGCGCTTTTGAAAGTCACTGTAAAAGTAAAGCCCTATTGTCTCCATTTCTTGTGCCTTTTTTTTTTTTTTTTTTTTTTTTTTTTTACACGAGGCAAGGCAGTAAAGACTGAAACAAAGTAACCCGTCCTAAGAGCAGTCCCTAATACATAAATTACATATAAAAAACATTATCAAAACTACGAAATACAAAACATCAAAGATAAACACATATATTAATAGTTAGTAAAGACAAACATTTAAATAAACAGACGCAATCAATGGCCAGAAACAAAATAAAATATAAAACAAAAACAAACATGCAATCTGAAAGAAAAAAACGTTAGCAAATCCTTTAGAATCAGCGCGCAAACACATGCCGCAAAAAAATAAAGAAAAAATGGCAGCAGCGCGCAAGAAAATAAAAATAAAAAATTAAGAGGAAAAAGAAAAAAACTGTCTCTCAATGGGAGATAAAATTATTCAATATACAAGAAGAAATCCTATATTATGTATAAAAGTAACATCAGGAAGCATTATTTTGCTGAGAGGGTGGTGGACACATGGAACAGCCTTCCAGTTGAAGTGGTAGAGGCCAAAACAGTAATTGAATTTAAGCAGGCATGGGATAGGCATAAGGCTATCCTAAACAAAAGATAAATCCAGGTAAAGTATCCATGTAATTGGGCAGACTAGATGGGCCGAAAGGTTCTTATGTGCCGACATTTTTCTATGTTTCTAAATCAAAATCTAATAAATTAAAATAAAATGCTACGAGCCAGAACTCCAGAACACAATAGAGCTACACTATGAACACAAAGACACACATTTACTCAACGCTAGAAACATCTTTCAGTTTCCCGGGTGAGTGACATAACGAATACTCACTGACTCGCCTCGAGAGGAAACGAAATTGAACAGACACCATGCTGGAAAAAGGAGGGGGGGATTTCACACTAATGCAAAAATTAAAAACTACCTATCATATTAAAAAACTTTTCAATAATTCATAAAGCTAGCCAGAGGTTAACCCATTAACATGCATCAAACGCTTCAATTTATAGTTAATATCAAGCTATAATCCTCATCTTTCCAATTAAGAATCTATTCACATATATACAATATATATTTTAATTAATAATAATAATTTTTTTTTAGGAAAGGTTCTACACCGCTTTAGGAGTGCAGGAGAGAAAGGAGCTGCACAGGTTTAATGCGCATAGAAGACTCCATTGTATGAAAAAAGGCGTCATTGTGCCAGTTACTCTGGAGACTCCGAAACGTTGCTGTGTAAGGGTGAGTTCTAGGGAGTGTTTTATGAATTGCCTGATTTAAGGCTCCCATCCAGGGCCGGCCCAAGACCTTGTGCTGCCTGGAGCGAAGGATGAAATGCTGCCCCCCCTCAAAATAAAAACAACAAAACACACAGTGTGTCACACGCGCCACAGCAATAAAATTAAAACACTCATACACACCGTACATTAGAATTTTATTGTGATACAGTAATGTGAGGTGTGTGTATAACTGAGCCCAGAGTTTCACATACCCAGCAGAGCCCAGAAAAGTTGCCGCAGTCTGGAGGATTCGCCCACACGCGCACTGCAGTAATCTTCCATTCTAGACCCGACTAGTCGTGTGTGTGTGCACCGCCCACACACGAGGCCAGCTTTGCCAGGAATGGAAGTGCAGGATTACGGCGCGTGTGGGCGGATCCTCATCAGGCTGCTGGGGGCCATTCACTGTTCGGCGCCGCAAAAGTAGATGATGGCGCCGATTTAAAAAAAAAGTGCAGCGGCGCTGGTGGCTAAAATTTGCCGCCCCAGAATTTCCGGTGCCGCTGCTCCACTCTGCACCATGGTCGGGCCGGCCCTGCTCCCATCTGCTTCTCCATATTTTGATAGTCGCGGCTGTATGGTGAGCCAAGTGGCCTCTGCAGTGTTTTTTACTGAGTGGGTGCAATTTCTAGGAAAACAAACATACTAGATGATGCAGATGCTGAACCCCAGCATTGACACAGGTCAAAAGAGAATCAAGTTGTCGGAACTTAGTTAAGACTCCATCCTTAAGTGACGAAGGGTGATAAATGGGAAAGGATTCTCCAGTATGCTTTACATGTGTTTTTTCTATTTCTCCGTTTTACAGTGCAATCGCAGGATTGTGGCGGGTGACACAGCTGTGTGTTCAGAGAGGATACAGGATGAAGGGCATTGGTGGCACATCGGGTGCTTTGTATGCGACACCTGCCACCTTCCTTTGTTACAGTTTATCTATTTTCTTCAGGACAGTAGGATTTACTGTGGACGTCATCATGCAGAACTTACCAGACCTCGCTGTGCAGCCTGTGACCAGGTATTCTTGTCGAATGACGAACCCATGCAGTATGTTTACGGTTCTGTAAACGCCATAGCTTTTCATACTCTCCTGTAATGGCTCCTGTGTATTCCTTTATGATTTTCCGTTCGCTGTGTAACCCGTGGATTTGGAGTACATTTGATGTACAACCCAGACTTTTATGATCATCGCAAAAGTGAGAGAATTTAGCATTTGCTAAAAAGTTCTTTTTGTGTGGAGTAGATTTTTATGGAACGTCTTCATAGCACGATCGCACACAGGCCCATCCTTTATACAAGTAAATACTATTCGAAGAAACAAAACAATGCCAGGAGAAATCCAATATCTCTGGGGAAAAAAAGGATATTGGAATAAATGTAGCTTACCAAGTTATATTCCATTGTTTGAATTGCGTGGTGTCCCCCCCCCCCCCTGCATTGTGGTATATGTATTATACAGCGCTGAAAATAAAAAATATAATGGTGTTTGAAATGGGGGGGATTTTAGAAGTGTCTGAGGCCAGAACTTGACAATTCCCAAAAATCTTTGCAGTAGATGGATAGAGAATCATGGGAGTTGTAGTCCAGTAACGTTTGGGTGGCTGGACTTTGACTCAATGCAGATTAAATCTCAGGGAATGACCTACATCAATGCCTCCCAACCCTGGTCCTCGGAGTAGAAACATGCCAGGTTTGCCAGATATCTGAAGCAGGGGTGGACTGACAACTAGTGGGGCCCCCGGGCAATAGACGATAATGGGACCCCCTTGCGTCCTACCCACAGTAAGTGACGCCCACATAAACTATAAAACCACAAAATGCTACACCCAGATGTACCTTGTTGTGTTACCGATTTTATTTCTTCGAACTAGTTTCAAATTCAATGTTTGGATAAGATAAAATCCACTTGGACCCACATGCTAATAAGCCATCATGCCCCCTCCAGACTTACAGATAGCTGCTACTCTGCAGTCATCACACACTCCTTGCAGCTAAGGCTACGCTGCGGCACAAAAGGTCCCGTGGCAAACTTCCTTAGCTGCTGACCACTTTCCAGGTTTATAGGATACAATACAGTACTGATACGCTCATACACATTCTGCACATTACTGTATCACAGAGCACCACAGCAATAAAACTCACGCTAATGTGCAGCGTGTATTAACGTATCACAGAGCTTCCACAGCAATAAAAAGGGTTAGAAGCTAGGGTGAGGAGTTCAAGAGGGAGGGAGATAGAAGAAATGACAACTAAAGCAAAGGGGAAGATCGGAAGTTAAAGGGAGAGTATGATGGGGAGAAAGAGGACAGAAATGAGGAGATACAGAGTGAAATGGATAGAGGAAAAGATGAAATATAAGGGCAGATGGAAAAATAAACTTCTGTTTATGCATCACTTTCTAAATATAAGAGAGAAGAGTGGATTAACGGAAGGACGGACAGACAAACCTCTCCCCTCCCTCCATACGTACCATATTCTTCTATCAGCTCCCCCAGGCAGCGGCTCCTCTGGTGGCTGTTTCCCCGGCATCAGCAGAGCAGTGTCTTCCGGTCACATGACCAGTCCCTGTTTCGGAATCAGTGCAGCACAGGGGTTGCTGCTGGACCCCTGTGCTGCCAGAAAGCTGAAATCCCTGCAATGCAGGCAGTATTATGTGCTGCCTGTCACAGGGACATGCAGGGCCAGTTTCCTCCTCCTCACAGGAGGAGGAGATCAAAGGGATCTGGGCTCCCCCACCACGGGCCCCGGTCGGTGCCCGAAATGCCTGACCGGTCAGTTTGCCCCTGATCTGAAGCACAGCACAGGTGATCTCATTTGCTGCTCAGTGATTTATAGGATTCAGTCTGTATATTTCCCCAAGGTAATCCTTAAAATCTGGCCATGAGACACATTTGGCACACAATGACCTTCATAATAGTACGTTTACTCAAGAACAGATAAGCATAATGGGCTTGGAAAAGGCATTAAATGTTTCAGTAAACTTGCGTGTTTGTCAAGGGTTACCTTTTACACGGGTTATTTTTATTCTGTATTTAGTTTATTCTGCATTGTTTCTACTAGAGGAAAAAAATACCTCTGGTCTTTAAAAAATAAAAATACGACTACCAATTTTTTACTTTTTTCAAGTACTCCCTGATACTTTTATTTAAAGACATGTGACCACTTTCAAATAAATAATTTAGGATTGTGCTGAAGGCCTGTCCAATTTAGGTTCGTACTGAAATGTATAGCCAAACACCCCATTTACCCGCTGCACACACCAGACCTCCGATATATATCAGACCTGGTGCATTCAGGCCGCCGCCCCAATATCTAACATTTCTGCCAGGCCCTTCCGGCTGTCCGCATTCCAGCGAGCGGCTGCCGGCATGTGAAGGTTCAAACGTGGCTCTGCTGGTGCTGCACTCTAGCTACATCTTACAAACTCTAAAAGATCTTGCGAGAGCGCGGCTGGAGACCCCTGCAGCTGCGTTACAACCTTCACATGCTGGCAAGCACTCGCTGGAGCGCGGTCAACTACCAGCCCCTCGGATGTAACGCCTGGCAAGCCAGCCCAGTGCTGGCTTCTGGTATCGGAGGCATTTGCGTGAGTACAAATACTCGCGCAAATGCTGTTATCAGCACATTCCTAGTTTCTTCCAGTCTTCAGTGCGTGATTTTGGATGTTCCAATTTTTCTACTCTTCAATTGTATTTATGTGGATAGATTAGCTTTTTGACTTTATTGCAAGATATTAAAATACATAGTAAATTGAAGAGGTTTTCATTTAAGGTGCGCATCCTCTGGTTTATTTTAAATGTAACATAGGTTATACAGCCATATTCCGCTAGAGAGCATGACTAGACATCACATCTCTATATATAAATGCGTTTGTAACGCGTCCGATGGCTGCACGCGCACCCATCACAGCTGCTCACTCAGCCCTCCCTCAGCAGTTAGAAAACGCCTCCCACCTACGAGTAGAAACCTCCTTCTAAACAAGTCTCCAGTTATTGTCTCCGCTGCCCAGTTAGTATTCTCCCATAGCCACCCCCCCCCAATAAATATCCCCTCAGCAAAAACTAACCCCCTCTGCAATAAATCCCCCCCCCTTCCCACAATGGATTTTCATTTCCTGCAAACCACACTCTACAATAGACTCCCCCCCCCCCCTCCCCCCCCCCCCCCGGCTAAATCTGTGTACTGTTGACAGATATAGTAATCGTTCTCTCCCTGCCTTTTTTTATGTTTAAACCATGAAGAAAAATCTAACGTTCAAGTGTTGGAATGTAGTCCTAGGTGTCTGTACTCAAGGTAATACAGGGTAAATCCAAGTGGTAAACATACTCTGGAAAAAGCCTGCTAAGGTGAAACGCGTTGAGTGTCCTGATTATGTTTTTAACTGCTATTAGGGGTGCCTTCAAATCCACTTTTTTTTTTAGGTTCGTTTTTGTGGTTCCCTTTGGGAGTAGCGATCTTATATTCAGCATGGTGTGATATATATATATATATCACATCATAAATTAATAATTAAAGGTGTGTGTGATGGATATATATATATATATATTCTTCCTTCCTTCACTGCAGCCAATCCAAAAGAACACCAACAGGGTTATCCAAAGAGATTCGAATTGCTTGAGAAAGGTAACCGAACGCTGAAAATCAGCGTTCGGTTACCTTTCCTGGCCATTCGGCTATTCAGAGAGCAGGCAATTCGCCAAATCCTGTCGAATTGCCTGCACATACGGTGCCTGTTCGGTCCCTGTTCGAGGGCAGTGAAATCCCCATCAAAAAGCACTGCTTCGGCTATTCAGAGAACACAAACCAGCAGTGAAAGGTTCCCCTAATGCCCTGCCATTCGGTGGTTTAATTCGGCAAATTTATTCAGGAGAATCCCATAGGCTTCAATGTTAAAAATATTCCCGTTTTAATTCAATATCTAATAAACCGTTCATTATAAAAATCTGCAGCAAAAAGTCTCTTTATTTATAGATTTTTTAGGATACTTTAAGCATTTTTCTGAATTTTTAAAAAACAAATTAAAAGTCCGATTTTTTTTTTTTTTTTTTTCAGTTTGCTTATGTTTTTTGTAACAGCCCTCTTTATTATCATTCCCTGGACCTCCTGTGAAAATTTCAGACATTTTCGCTCAGTAGTTTCTTTGCAAACAGCGTTTCTTTTTCCCAGATTCATACAAATGGTTTTTCTAATTTATTCACTGCCTCCTCTACGTCACAGCTGCTTCGGCTCTGTGTGATTCGGCTCCTTTTCGGCTCCTGTTCGGCTCCTGTTCGGCTCCTCTTCGAAGGTTAATCCAGATGTTTTTGCTTGTTTTCAGCGTGCATTCGGTTAGTTTTCGTCAGGTTTGCGGCAGCTTTTCCCTGCAATTCGGGGACCCTGTGGTGTTTGCTGAATACATCGCAGGGTCACCGAAATGCAATCGGCAAAAGGAACCGAATTGAAGAGAACGAAAAGTCACCGAACGTGCGGTGACTTTTCGAATCTCTTTGGATAACCCTGCAAGTCTCTTATTTGTACCCCCAGTGAATATGACACTACAGATGCGCCATCCTCATTTTTAGTGTTGATAGATATATCTATCCATCTAATTATTGCTTGGACTTTCTGCTTTTTTTTATTATTATTCTTTATTTATAAAGCGCCAGCATATTCCGCAGCGCTGTACAATAGGCACAGTATAGACAGGGATACAATACATTGAACAACATTTGACAAACATTACAGGAGGAGATGAGGGCCCTATTCCCGTAGGAACTCACAATCTAGGAGGACTTTTTCTTGAGTCTATATCCACAACACGGTCAGGTGGTTTAATTAGTGGATGATGATCCCATGTCAAGATTATGAAATAGTGGTAAAATCATGTTGGCTGTTTGTTGATGGGATATTAAATCTTATTGGCTCTAGATATATCCCTCCATCCAATTTTTATTTTTTATTTTTTTTCCCTCTGACCATTTTTTTGTTGTTGTTATAGCGAGACTAGTCCTTGCTGCACTTCCTTTATGGTCCATTTATCAATTTACCCACGTTGATGGATATATCTTCTCCATACTTACACGATTAAAAAACAAATTGAATACAGTCAGTATATGGTTTTGCGGTTTTATAAATCTTGAATAAAATGTTTATGGTTGGGGACCCACTTCCACTCTATTATAACAATCCAGTACAAAGGATGCATGGATTGCTAAGTTTGTGTTACATTTAGGAGGGTGAGGCCCTTGGTTGTGAGGTTTGAGCACCATCTAGTAGTCCCAACTGGGACTGCTATTGCGGTTTTCTTGAAGTGGTAAAGATAACCAGAGCTCTAGAAATCCTAGCAACTGCATAGGCTTTATTAGCTGCCAGATAAGGTTACACCAGGCTTAAACACTCTCTCCTAGAGCAGGGATGCCAATCACCAAGGACATAGGAGTAGCGTATTGGTGGCACTCCTCCTCTTGTTGGTCTTCGTGATTTGTGGGAATTTCTAATCATGGTCTGTTCATTTTATACAGTGGGGCAAAAAAGTATTTAGTCAGCCACCAATTGTGCAGGTTCTCCCAATTTAAAAGATGAGAGAGGCCTGTAACTGTCATCATAGGTACACTTCAACTATGAGAGACAAAATGAGAAAAATCCAGAAAATCACATTGTATGATTTTTTTTTTTTTTTTTAAGAATTTATTTGCAAATTATGGTGGAAAATAAGTATTTGGTCACCTACAGTACAGTACAAACAAGCAAGATTTCTGGCTCACAGACCTGTAACATCTTCTTTAAGAGGCTTCTCTGTCCTCCACTCGTTACCTGTATGAATGGCACCTGTTTGAACTTGTTATCAGTATAAAAGACACCTGTCCACAACCTCAGACACACTCCAAACTCCACTATGGTCAAGACCAAAGAGCTGTCGAAGGACACCAGAAACAAAATTGTAGACCTGCACCAGGCTGGGAAGACTGAATCTGCAATAGGCAAGCAGCTTGGTGTGAAGAAATCAACTGTGGGAGCAATCATTAGAAAATGGAAGACATACAAGACCACTGATAATCTCCATCGATCTGGGGCTCCACGCAAGATCTCACCCCGTGGGGTCAAAATGATCACAAGAACGGTGAGCAAAAATCCCAGAACCACACGGGGGGACCTAGTGAATAACATGCAGAGAGCTGGGACCAACGTAACAAAGGCTACCATCAGTAACACACTACGCCGCCAGGGACTCAAATCCTCCAGTGCCAGACATGTCCCCCTGGTTAAGCCAGTACTTGTCCGGGCCCGTCTGAAGTTTGCTAGAGAGCATTTGGATGATCCAGAAGAGGATTGGGAGAATGTCATATGGTCAGATGAAACCAAAGAACTTTTTGGTAAAACTCAACTCGTAGTGTTTGGAGGAGAGTGCTGAGCTACATCCAAAGAACACCATACCTACTGTGAAGCATGGTGGCGGAAACCTCATGCTTTGGGGCTGTTTTTCTGCAAAGGGACCAGGACGACTGATCCGTGTAAAGGGAAGAATGAATGTGGCCATGTATCGTGAGATTTTGAGTGAAAACCTCCTTCCATCAGCAAGGGCATTGAAGATGCAACGTGGCTGGGTCTTTCAGCAGGACCATGATCCCAAACACACTGCCCGGGCAACGAAGGAGTGGCTTCGTAAGAAGCATATCAAGGTCCTGGAGTGGCCTAGCCAGTCTCCAGATCTCAACCCCATAGAAAGCCTTTGGAGGGAGTTGAAGGTCCGTGTTGCCCAGCGACAGCCCCAAAACATCACTGCTCTAGAGGAGATCTGCATGGAGGAATGGGCAAAAATACCAGCAACAGTGTGTGAAGACTTACAGAAAACGTTTGACCTCTGTCATTGCCAACAAAGGATATATAACAAAGTATTGAGATGGACTTTTGATATTGACCAAATACTTATTTTCCACCATAATTTGCAAATAATTCTTTAAAAATCAGACAATGTGATTTTTCTGGATTTTTTTTCACATTTTGTCTCTCATAGTTGAAGTGTACCTATGATGACAATTCTACAGGCCTCTCATCTTTTTAAGTGGGAGAACCTGCACAATTGGTGGCTGACTAAATACTTTTTTGTCCCACTGTACATTTTTTTATTAACGGGTCCCCCCCCCCTCTTGACTCACTGTGGAAGCATCTGGGTATCTTGTCTGTTTTTTTTTTTTTTGTATAATCCCTGCATTTGTCTGCACATTGCCTTTTCATCTGCTGTATTTATACTGCACTGCAAATCGCATCCCATTATTCTGATATCTTGTCTCCATTTCTAGCTGATACTTACAGAGCAGTGCATCGCAGCTGAAGGTCATCACTGGCACTTGGAACATTTCCGCTGCTGGGAGTGTGATGCGGTGTTGGGGGGCAGCCGATATGTGATGAAAGGTGGAAGACCCTTCTGTGGTGAATGCTTTCTCCACTTGCATGCCGAGAATTGCGAGACTTGTGGAGACCCAATCGGTGAGTTCGATTAGACATCTGCTTTTATACGTATTCTACATGAGACACACCTGTCATTGAAACAATGTAGACATAGAATAAGATTCAAAATGGTCTACAGGTTCTGTCTCCTTTTTCCTTTGTTCTAATTGTGGTGGTTTGTTCATTATTTAACTCATGTGATTCATTGCTGCTGTCACAACTATTTGTCTCCTGAGGACATTGCTTTTAATCTTGATGCCCACTCTAAATTGTGGGATAAGGAACGACCCCTCCTACCTTGTGTTCAGTGGTGACTCTAGGAACAATATTTAGGGGGGCACATAAGATACCGCAGTCAAAACTGGGGGACACTAATAATTTTCGCCACTAAATCATACCACTGAATAAAACGATCACCTGGTGTGAGGTAAAACACACTCACCAAAGGAAAGATTTAGCCCGAGTCGCTAAAACTTAGTGCCTGACGACTTAACAGATCACCTTGTCCACGGCAGTCATTGTACAAGATCATTCAGCGCACGCTAGGGAAACGCTAAGACCCGGGCTGAGACCCAGCTCTAATGCGGTTGTGTACAGGATAGAACTATATTTTTTTTCCAGTGCAGAGTATGAACACATCCAGCGAAGAGCCCCCACACCCCTGCATTATTAAAATCTTCCAAGGTGGCCGAATCATCCATGTTTTGATGCACACATATATTAAATAAGGCTGATGGGCATTGCATGATAAATGCCGCTCAACAGCATGTAGAATCATTACAATGCATTTAATAGATCCAAAAGGAAGACCAGGTTATCCACAATAACCTCCCTGCTGCAGCATATAAATACATGTTTCAGGGCAAGACTTGGTCATGTGGCCCTTTTAAACACTGTCCACACGGTCACCCTAATAATCAATTGCTTACATTCTATGAATAACCCTTTGCATAAAATGTTTAAAATTAGGCAATATACTAGAATTAGGATATATGTGAATAAAGGATACATTTATAATATAACCTACTGCAACAGCAGCGACCTTGCTGACGAGATCCATTCATTGACTCTCGCTATATGCTGAGGACGTGCCCCACACGTCATCCGCAAGCGGGAGCCCCAGCGGAGATACTCATCTTTCTGGCTTCAGGGAAGCCAGACGCTGGCTATAGTCCGGCCCCCAACGTAAATGACATTGCGCCCCCGGGAGATCGCCTGAAAGGGAGGGGGGATCCTTTTGCATCCCTCTTCCTCTCGATCGGGAGGGTTTTCACCAAAAAAACAGGCACTGCTTTGAAGGGCAGTGTCTGCTCTTTAAGGCTAGGGTCAGACTAAAGCATTTTTCCCCGCGAACGTGAAAAAGTGCGTCCGAACGCATTGAGGTATTTTTTTTTCACGGAATGCGCATAAACGGTCAGACGACGCGCATTTTCGGGCGTGATTTTGTACGGATCGTCAATAAAACTCTTTTTGCGTCTGGACGTTATGTAGGCTGGACATTAGCAGCGTCTGACATCTCCTAATCATGCAAACACACGCCGCTATGCCGCAGCTGCGCACTCAGTACGTCAGTACTAGCGGTTCAGCGTTCTCAAAAAAATGCGTTCAAATTCCACTTGCGTTGCACGGCCGGACTTTTGTGCGGCCGTACATCGTATATTGGCCGTCATTGCCCGTCATCTGCTGCTAGTGCGGCCGTAATTATGTGCGCCAGAACGCATGTTAAAAGTGCGCTGGTCTGACCCCAGCCTAAAAGCGGTGCCTGGTTTTTAACCCTATAATTGCCAGATCACGATCGGCGCCGATCGCAATCTAGCTCCAGTGGGGGCCGCCATCTTGGATGGCGGTTCCACCTCGGCTCCTGACAGCCGGGGAACCCCCTAGCTGCCCGAGGATTTCCCAAGGAAATCCCCTGGTGGAGATACGGGTTCATTTGAAGTAAAACTAAATTTAAAAAAATTAATGTTTTTTTTTTTTTTTTTTTGTGTGTTTTTTTTTAATGCAGCAATATTGTTCACATTTCAATTATAAAGTGAACAATGATGCTGCACTAATGATTTTAATCTACGGGGTGCGTTTGCAAATAAATCACATAATTTCCCCCCCAAAATGTTATTGCATTTTTGTTATAATAATACAGGCACGACATGACATATACATATAAAAATGATATATTATGAATCTGCAGAGTCTGCCGGAAAGAACGATCTATAATATGTCTGGGTCATATAATAAAACGTGGCTTCTAAACGCGTTTAAACATGATGAGCAAAAGCGGTAAAAATGAGCTCAGCACACAGCGGTGAAATGGCTCAGCAGCAAATGGGTTAATTTTGGGCGAGGACCTGTTTTTTTATCTTTTTGGAGTTAGCACCATGGTTGAGCAGTAGGTAAAATACTACTGGGGAAAGATTAGAATAGGCACAGGATGAGAACGAGACTGATAAACACAGGGTGCTGTTAATCCAGAGATGGGAGAGGAATTGTTAAGCCAAAGGTTGGTCTGAATGTTCTCTTTATTTGATTTTATGTGATGCTGAAATCAAGCCTTGAACATTTCACCGGAAAGAGACTGTTTGCCAAATGTATTGCCCTAGAGGACCACGCTATAGCACCCCCTTGTGACAGCGGATAGAGAAGAACACACGTAGTACATGCATAACGCGCGCTGAAGACGTCCGTCATGGAAACACCAAGGCTTTTGCTCTTAGATTGACGCCGCGTGCGAATGTCAAATGAGCGCACCTGCGCACTAGCGACGGCAGGCACATTGGGTAGGCCAGTGTGCCTCTGCAGCTGTGGCAGTGACAAGAAATTCAGTTTTTACAACGTGCGTCAAAATTAACACATCGTCTGGCATCTACCAATCTCTTCAGTCATAAAGTGCGTCCTTTTAACGCACGATAGTGCGCAGAAGAAAACGCTAGTGTACATCTGGCCTTTAATGTCACAAAAAATGGGGGGGAAACAATGACGTCCTCAAGAAAGAAAAGCAAAAATTCTCATCTGGTTAGTGACAGGGGAAGAGAAAAGTAAAATTAAAAGTCATCCGGAGAAGAAAAAAACTCAACATAAAATAAAAAAAATGACTGCAGGGAATGTCGCAAGAAGAAAAGGGGGGGGGGGGCAACAAAAGCTTCTTCGACGATGACGTTAAAGTGGGGGAAACTCTCATAAAAATAAAGAAAATACAGAAACGCGAGTCCCCAAAAAACAGAAAAATATTAGCCTCAGCTCACTAGTCCTTTACCACTGCATATGTTGCAATATTCTCCATCTTTTTTTAAAAATGGAAACTTTGAGCCTCTCTTGCAGTTGGAATCTCCATAAACTAAAAAGACCAATGTCCTAATTCATATTCGTTTATCTTTTGGTTTTGCTAATGTCCACACTCCTGCTTAATCCCTGGTCAATTTAATATTTTAATTTTAGAATCTGCATATCTAACTCCGATTCTTTTTTTCTTTTCTAGATCCTGATGGTGAGCTTGTGACTTTTAGGGGTCAGTACTGGCACTCGCTGCCCTCCTGCTTCTCTTGTTCCAGTTGTAGAGTCCCACTCCAGTTAAGAGAGTTCACAATACATGATGGAAGCCTTTTCTGCTCTCAGAACTGCACTCCCTGTAGCCCTCACACTCCTAATTTACTTACATCAAGGAGTGGTATTGAAAGTCCAGTCAGAACTAGGACCAGATGCCCTATTAGCCGCGCTCCTAATCGCCACAGTCATCAGGATCCTCCTGTGATCCCTGGAAGTAGAAATTGTAACTTGTCACTACGGGACCCTGTTACTTGCTGCTCGGAGGAATTACCCCATCTTCATATGGGCCCTGGAACTGATGCATGTATTCCACTCAAGGGATCCAACAGATTGGTGGAAGATGAGGACACCTCATGTTCTTCATCAGACTCTGAACCAGAAGGATTTTTCTTGGGTTCTCCCATTCCAAACTACTACGTTTCAAAGGCAAATCCATCTCTAGTTTGTGGGAAGAACGATGGTATCCTCAAACGAAGGCAGAGGGGGAGAAGTTGCAAAGTATCCTAATGAGATATATATATATATATTATATAATTTTCTGTGTAGCAAACAAACCATAATAAATAACACAAGATTTTATTAGGTATTTTAGGTCTCAATCACATCCAGTTCTTATGACGTCTCCATATTTATGAGGTAGAAAATTTTAAACAAGTGGCCGAATTCTCAAGGATGGAATAATGACTTGTATCATGTGTCATTAAAGTAATGGGAGAGGCTGTTTAACTTGACATGTATACAGTGTGTTATATATTACATTTGAACAAGCCACATAAATTTGTGTATAAAATGTTGAGGCTGTTAAGTGTTTATGATTTCCTCAGAAACCAAAGCTATCCTTTCACACGGCCATGTTATATCTTACGTATTATGCATGGTATTATTACATAGTCTACAGGAGATAGTGGTAAAGCAAGGGATGCGCTGGAATTGTAGTATGTTATGTAGCAGAGAGTTGGGTTGTAGAGGACAATGTAGGTCCACTGCAGGTCTCTAACGGAATAGAATGATGTCCCTTAGGCGCAGCTGGCAAAGAGAAAATATTAACTCCTTGTCTTGTGTATTCGGTTTCTCAGTGTGTGTAAAATTAAATGCAAATCGGTGTTTCTAGAAATTGGATGTATGCAGATATACACAGTAGGTACAATTTAATCAATAAGGATTAGTCTATGCATAGAACGGGGTTAAATTTGTAGTTCCCCAAATATTCTATTTTGATAATGATTTTTTTTATATGTAGTATTAAGGCTTCACTCGAATATTGGGAATCCCACGATGCTGTAGAGTTTGTTTAAAGAGATAAAAAGCCAGAGAGAAACAATGGTGCAGTGCTCGGCGGCACTGGCCCCTGCTTGTCCCCTATGGGGTACTTACAAAAGTCAGAGCCTCTTCACTCGGCTCTGACGGTAGATTGCTCGTGAGGTCCTTGAGGTGGCCTTAAACCTCCTTTGACTGTGTGTAGTCCCTGGATTCCAGTGTAGACAGTAGAGGGGAATCAAAACACTGGACCAGGTACTTTTTTAAAATATCGGGACTTGCTAAGATATTAAAACGGTCATATATAGGTTAAAATTGTTATATAGGTCCTGAGACGCGTTTCACCAGTTAATCTGGCTTCATCAGTCAAAGGAGGTTGGGGTCCACCTCAAGGACCTCCAGGAGACGTTTACTTTAAGGCTTTCTTAAGGGGACACTGTCAAAAATGACCACATCCCCCTCCCCACTTTAATAATTGTGTAAGTGTACAGATGCTGACATCTTCTAGTTAGGTGTGGAAACTCCTTCTGCGTCAGTATTTCCACAATGCAGATGTCCCTGGTGCGTCCTAATCTTTACACACAATGTACGTGAATGCTTGCACAGACTAATGGATTAGTTGCTGTTCACACAGCACTAGCCCATGACGGTCTCTGTTCTGCAAGTGTTTGCAGAGGTGGGATGATGTGGGCGCTCTACACAGCCTGACCACAGTAATATGCTAAAGTGATCCGGGTGTTCCTCATTAATCCCTAAATTAAATTTTGCACTTTTCTCTCTGTGCTGATGGTTAATTTATCAATTTCCACAGTCTTTACTAAAGGAACACTCATCACATCCTAACCAGAGTGATCATTAAATCATACTTTTGCAATTTTCCTTTTTTTTTTTTTTTTTTGATGCAGCATAACCGCATAAAGCGAGTGACCGGGATGATGGACAGTGGAAAAAAATAGTCTAGCAGTTCTAGTGCCTTGATCTTAAAGGGACAATCTAGGGCAGGAGTCAGCAATGTTGGCCGTCCAGGGGATATATTACATAGTTGGTGCTAACTTAACCAGAGCTGTTGTAAACTTCCCAGAGCCATTATAGTCTATGGAGTTAAGTTTACAACCAGGGCCGGTGCAAGAATTTTTGGGTGCACAAAGATGCATTTTGCCGCCCCCTCTCCAAAATAAATTGGCGCATGTATGTGTGATGAACATTGCATGACTGGGGACTATATTTGAAGGGCAATAATTGAGTGTGTGCAAGATGAGACCGTGTATTAAGTTATCTATGTGGCATATGAGTGTGTTTGAACAGTGAGGTGAGTGATATCAATGTGAGCGATGTTTGGAAGTGGTGCATTACCTGTCTAAGTGGTGTCTAGGCTGCCTGTGTGTGGTTGGGTGTGAGTTTAAACGGTGTACATTTTATAGAGGGTTAAAGAAAAGCATTTGAAGAGAAAGGGAGGGAAAAAAAGCTTTGCAAGGGCATCAACCCAGTTTCCCCTCGTACATCACGACAGATGCAGGGGCATTACTTGCGCTTTGCTGGCCCTGCACCCAAACAAGTCTTCCCCTCATCTGTAGCGGAATTCTGTGCAGGGTCGTCTCCTCAGCAGCCCCGTGAATGCAGCAGTGAGAGCAGTGCAGACTGGAGGAAGAGCCAGATGTAGAAGCCGGAAGACTTGAGTTGTCAGCCCAGTCCACACATCAGCTGGAGTAGAGAAGCTCCAGGGAGGCGGTGTCTTGGAGGGGGATGGACCCTGCACTGCAGATATGGCAGAGCTTACACAGAGCAGCTGGCTTTAAGTGCCAGGCTCTGTGGATGGTCAGAAATACCTATGGCCAGCGCCTGACCTGCCTAGTGGGTAGCACTGGCACGGTTTACAACAGCTCTGGTAAAGTTGGTGCCAACTTTAATATAGCTCAAAAACATTTGGGGCTATGAGTGACTGAGCATCATAGATTAGGATCCAAAACCACTGGAGGGCCAAGTCTGCCGACTCCTGCTCTAGGCTATGAAAAGGAGAGGGGAAAGCTTAACCGTTTTACAGCTATGGACGCTGCTCAACGCGTCCTCCCAATGTGCTCTCTGGGCTGTGGATGCGCTGAGCGCATCCTATCTTAGCGGCGATCGGCCGGTATTTTGGCCGGTCTCCCAGTGCGGGCTGACATCCAGGACCCCGGCCGGAATCAGGGGCGGACTGACAACTAATGGGGCCCCCTCCCTCCCCCTTCCAGCACATTAATGCCAATTTTCAGTTAATTGAAATGCTGGCCAGAGGGGTTAATGAACTATTTATTAACCCCTCCAGCCAGCATATCACTTAATAAACGGCAGTGGCACAGCCCAGGCCTGCACAGAAAGTTTATTTAACCCCCCCCCCCCCTCGCTCACCGCCGGACTGACAAATCTGTATGCAGCAGGGCAGGCAGCTTCCTCAGGCTTGCTGGCTCCGTGGCTCCACACCCTCCTTATTTACCAGATCTCAGGGCTCTGTCGATGCGTGCCCATCACGTGAGGGGGTGGCGCCATACAGCGTGGAGTCAAGAGCGTGCTGCGGCATGGTGTGTGAGAGTAAACGAAGGCACGCTGCGGTGCCGCCGCGGTTACAGAATGGAGTGCGCCGCAGCGCCCCGATGGGTGACACGGGCGCCGCGGCACTACAGGCATCATTCGGGTAGGTCACTGAAGTGATTAACCAGGACTCCGAGGCTCAGGCAGGACATTAAAACCGGCAGGGCCCACTCACTGTGTCTGGCCAAAACCGGGCCCCTACAATCGACGGGTCAGTCAGCCCTTGGCCGGCATAATGGCATCACGTGATGATATCTATTTTAGGCACCCCCTGCCAGAGCAGGGAAAGTGCCTGAAGGGGAGGAGTTAGGTTCTTTTGGACCTCTCTTCCCTCCTCTTTGGTAAGGGGCAGAGAAAATAGGCAGGCACTGCCTGCAAGAGCACAGTCTGCCCTTCCCAGCGGTGCCTGCCTTTAACTCCTTAGGGGCTGGACCGCAATCGCGGTCCTCTCCCAGAGGTGGCCATCGTCTTGGATGTCGACCAAGCCTCCGTGATCTCCCCTGCCTACTGGCATCATCATGCATGGACACGATGATGTCTGTTCGGGAGTTAACTCCTAGCTGCCACCTATGGAGGAGATTGGGGGTCCAATGACCCATGTATCCATGGCAGCTCGGAGGATAATGTTTATCATTGGAATGGCCATTCCAGGGGGGAAAAAAAAAAAAAATACAAAAAATCTGGTATTTTTTTTATTTTATTATTAATGCAGCATTATTGTTCACATTTCAATTATAATTTGATCAATGTTGCTGCACTAACAATTTCTTTTTTTCATGTACTTTCTCAGAAATTAACGGGTTCCCAGTTCTAACGTTTTTTTTTTTTTTAACAAGTGTACCCCATAGAATAAATAACCGCAAAGGCTCGGATGATAAAATGTGGAAAAAATTATTTTACACGCTGTAGATGATTGGAAACTTTTTTTTGTTATAGCATTCTGGCATGACGTATACATATGATATATATTATGGATCTGTTGAAAAAAAAAATGATAATTTGTCTAAGTCACGTTCTATTATATGACCAAACATTATGAGCAAAAACGTTGGGGGGTTGTCTAGGTTCAGAGGAGAGCGGTCGCCATTCTAAAGAGCTCTCTGGGGTACCGCTGGAATCGGCCAGATCACGGTGGATTTCTTCGCCTATTCCTGACACTCTCTCATCGGACAGCGTGCTGATTACCCCCGGCCTTACCTGACCTGCCCTGGTGCAGCAAAAGCAGAGATTGAAGCGGTTTTTGACACCTCGTCCTCCTGGCTTGTTGTACGTGGCAGCCATCTTGCAGCCTACACGTGTTCCCGCGGCCTATCTGGGAGCTGCCTCCCTGCACACATAGGGAAGAAGTCTCGAAGGTTGGTGGAGGCGAAGGACCCTTGCATCGCTGACATCTGGGGGTTGGGCGCGCGGGGGCCACCCAGAGCGACCGCAGTAGAGCACCGTCCATTTCGGAGTCAGCAGAGGAGGCCTGCAGGACCCCAGCTTCTGGGATGCCTGTTGGTGTGGCTGTGAGGCAACCCTGCGTGTCGCCGCTGACCTTCATAGGGTTATGGAGGATTTCCGGGACCTCTGATGGAGCAATTTGAGAGAGGTACATTCAGCGGTGGAGGCCTTACAGTCTCGGATCACTGATGTGCATACTAAACCACTGGAAACGGCGGCGACGCAGGCTATCTCCGATTCCAAGGTTGCTGACCTCTAGGCGCAGGTTTCAGGTCTCAGCTCTGTGGTGCTTGTTATGGTGGCCCGACACAGACCGGAATCTCCATTTGAGGGGGATCCTGGAATATGTCTGCGCTGGAGAGCTCCTGGATTATCTCCGAGGTCTTGTCGCTCACCTTCTACGGATGACTGGGACTTCTTTGGAGCCAGCTGTGACCTCGGCCATGCGTGTCCAGAAGGCTGCCACTGCGCTGGTGAAGGCTCCACGAAACATGATCCTGGTTGTAAGAGATGTGGCTGTCCATTCAAAAGATCCTTTCTGCTGTCAATCCTGAGTTTAAGGTCACGTATGCCTCTGCCAGCATCACTCTCTACTGGGATTTACCGTTCCTGACGTTAGCGGTCCGACTGAGCTTCCGGGATGTCACCGCTCAGCTTCGTGGGCACGGTGTTCATTAGCGCTGGGGCACCTCGGGATCTCTCACAATGTCCCATGAGGGAAAGTTCTACTTGGCGGCGACTCTGAAGTTTGGACTTGAGGTGACACTGCGGGACCCCTCACCTCTGCTGTTGGAGCCTGGTTGATTGACTACACCTCCATTTTTTTTTTTTTCAGTACTGGCGGTTCTTTCCTCTGCGGGCCTAGCCCTGAGGTTTTTCGGGACTTTTGAAGTGTGGCTGTAGGGACATAGTTTTCTTACCCCCCCTCCTTTTTTTTTTTTTTCTCTCGCACGTGCGGGACACTGGAATGCCCTGGGTGAGCCGCCAGAATGGTGACCATGGCTCTGGCCATTTCTTTTGGCCTCAGGTCTCACGGCCCTGTGACATCTTCCATGGCCCCCGACCTCCCCTTGGGGTTGTTGGGGCGAGCCCGGACTGTCACATTACTCAGGCAGTCCCCCGTTGTCCTTACAACCCCCCCCCCCCTCATATTTTTTTCCCCTTCTGTCTCTTGCTGACTCCTACACCTATCTTGTGCAGACTGCACGTTCACTATGGTTTTCCCTTCACTCCCTCTCCCTTTTTTTGTGCTATTTCCGGCATCCCTTGCGGGTTCCGTGATTATGGTTTTATGTGCATTGACCATGCGAGGTCGGAAACTTTCCCTGTCTGCTTTTCTGTTCTGACCTGCTTTAATAATAAAATTATTCCTATAAAAATGAGCTCCGCACACAGGGGTGACATGGCTCAGCAGCAAAAGGGTTAAATATGAACAATATTACATTGTCTAAACCATTTTTCTTTCCCTTCATCCCAGTGCCAGGCTCCTGCTGCTCTATATCTGGCAGATGCTGTTATCTGTAACCGTGACATACCAGAGCAGGTAGGAGGCTGGATGCTGTTTGGATGATTCAGCCAACTCTGTGGCTTTCAGTGCAAGTGCATTAACAGCTGTACAGCCATGACCAAAAGGTTTGAGAATGACACATTAATTTTCAAAGTCTGCTGCTTCAGTGTGTTTAGATCTTTTTGTCAGATGTTACTATGGTATGAAATGCTTAATTTATACTTCAGTTTAAGGGGCAAAGGCTTTTATTGACAATTACATCAAGTTTACGCAAACTGTCAATATTTGCAGTGTTGACCCTTCTTTTTCAAGACCTCTGCATTTCACCCCATGCTGTCAAACCTCGGTGCCACATCCTGACTGATGGCAGCCCATTCTTGCATAATCAATGGAATTTGTCAAAATTTGTGGGTTTTTGTTTGTTCGTTCACCCGCCTCTTGGGATTAAGGTCTGGTGAGCTTCCCGGCCATGAACCCAAAATTTTGTTGTAAATTCCATATTCCCCACAGGGTTCCTGAAGTGCACCGAAGGAATCTGCCAATCCGCCACCGAAAAAGGTGATTAGCTGCCAAACCGAGGGTAAAGGGAAAAAACGAAACTGCAAATTTAAAAAAAAGGTGTTTAAAAAAAAAAAAAAAAAAGGCATGGAAATAAAAGGTCCTATAATAAAACTGACAAAATAAAACTCCATTAAAAAAATCTAGAAAAATGCCTTCTAAAAACAGGAATTTCTTTTTACATTGCAACCTAATGGGATTTGCCTGTTGAACCGAAGCACCAAAAATCAGGGAATTTCGCTAACTCTTCGGTGCTGTATGGAGTTCTCTGAATAGATTCACTGCCACTGAATTGTGGCAAATTGTACCATATTTTGCTGTCAATTTCCCAGATTTGGCGAATTGACAGCTTTCAAAATAGCCAAATGACCACAATTGCACCGTACGATGAAATTTACTGTTTGGTGCAATTCATTGGGAAGTTCAGCACTCTGAATAGCCCGTTCAGTTATGCTGGAAATAGCATTGTTCGTCAACTGTTTTTTGATGGGTGTGAGAAGTTGCTCTCATGGGATGGTTTTGTACCATTCTTTGTTCATGGCTGTGTTCTTAGGCAGAAGGGTGAGTGAGCCAACTTCCTTGGTGGAGAAGCAACCCCACACATGAATGGTCTCAGGATGCTTTAATGTTGGCATGACACAGGACTGATGGTAGCTTGCACCTTTTCTTCTCTGGACACGCTTTTTTTCTGGATGCCCCAAAGTGGAATCAAACAAAATTACTTTACCCCAGTCCTCCGCAGTCCAATCCTTGCACCTTTTGTAGAATCAGTCTGTCCCTGATGTTTTTCCTGGAGAGAAGTGGCTTCTTTGAGGATAGCCTAGTATCAAGAAGGGCAGCAAAGTCTTCGCACTGTGTGTGCAGATGCACTCACACCTGCCTGCTGCCATTCCTGAGCAAGCTCTGCACTGGTGGTGCCCTGATCCCACAGCTGAATCAACCTTAGGAGACCGTATTGAACTTTCTTGGGCACCCTGAAGTCTTCTTCACAAGAATTGAACCTCTGTCCTTGAAGTTCTTGATCATCCGATAAATAGTTGCTTTTAGGTGCAACCCTGCTAGCAGCAATATCCTTGCCTGGGAGTCCTTTTGTATAAAGCTATGACTGCAAGTGTTTCCTTGCAGGTAACCAAGGTTGACACCGGAAGAACAATGACTGGAAGCTTTAAAAGGAGAATGGTGCTTAATCTCTAAATCTGTTAATCTCCAGCCTTGTCCTCCTCAACACTCTGACCTGTGTCAACGAGAGATGTCATCTTGTCCTTTTGTGGCAGGGCTGATATGCAGTGTAAATATTTTTTGGGCATTAAGTTAATTTTAATTGTAAAGCGGGACTTTGTAATTAATTTCAATTCATCTGATCACTCAGAACATTCTGGAATATATGCAAATTGCCATCATAAAACCTGAGGCAGGAGACTTTGTGAAAATGAATATTTGTCAGTCTCAACTTTTGGCCATGGCTATATGTACCTGATCTACAGCCTGGAAGACTCATCTGTGGAAGCTGGCGGAGCACTAGACAACAACCCATTGCTAATTCAGTGGTCACTGTGGCCAAAATGGCAATTAATATAAATCGAGATATTGGTTAGCAAGGGTCAAGTTGAGAAACAATGCTTGGGAATTTACCTCAACAATTTTTGCTGGCAGACTGTTCCTGGTTCAGCCCACACATGTGAATTCTCGTATTTAGGGTTTAATGGTGTCCTTGTTAAATAACAGAAATAGGATTTTCCAAAACCCAGTCCAGATATATAAATGCACTCCATTTGATTCAATGTCTGTGGTACAAGTTAATTCAACTGTAGCGACCAATGTCCTTTAACCCCTTCACACTCAAAATTGCAAAAACGCTCATTAGCATATCAAAAGCCCGTTTTCACACCTTTTTAAAGTCAGATCAGCCTGTCCCGTGGAAATCAATTTTTTTTCGTTTCTCCAAGCATCTGGAGAGACATAAAACCAGTTGCAAATGGCAGCCCTAATCCTCACTAACAAAAAGGTTCAAATCTATTAATGCGCTTTACAGCTCCCCAGGGATTTTACAGAATACAGGGAGAGCTCGGGGGTCACTCACTGCAGGACAGAGATAATATTATAGGGATTTTCACTCATAACATCCTTAGAGTACAGATACAAGGTGTTACTGTAATTTCCAAACACCGGCATTATGCCACATACCAATAGAATATAAAAATCTTTTTTTGGAAGCTGAATTGATAAACATAATAAAAATTGTCAGATCTCCTGCTTATCACAGTTTTTGTTTCTCACACGAAGGCCATTTCTACCTGTATAATAATGCAGACTCCGTTTAAAATAGTGTACAATAAAACACCATCTAGAGCTCAGAATCTTACATTTCGGGGGGCGTGCCTAACTGCTGAGGAGAGGAGACGCCTTTTTGCTGTGCTCCAGACTGCGTCCCCAAAAACTGGAACACACTGCCGTTTTGCTGATTGGACTTTGGCGCTCTCTCCTTGGCCTGCCTGCTGTACAACACAGGATCGCTTGGGATTGCTCTGGAGGCTGCAGCCACGGAGCTCCGGGTAGACTGAATCGGATTCCCCTGTGGCCTGTCATCGCGGACGGCGGCCATTTTGCGGCCTGCACTTGAGGCCTCTTGCATTACACCTCCCTTGTGGCGTATACTCACCTACATGGGTAAGAAGATGAAGACATCTGACGGAGCGGAAGGCCCCCGTCTCCCGGACATCAGGGTCTTCCTTGGTGTGGGGCCGGATGGTGGGATGCTATGCCGGAGTAGAGGCACTCCGCTGTCCTCTGAGGGGACGCCTTGACCTGTCACGGCAGCAGGGGATTCATCACCGCCGCAGCCTCTTATCACAGCAGACCTTCATAAGGTCATGGAGGAATTCCGGAGCCTCTGGCGCCAGGATCTACAGGAGGTACGCTCTGCTTCAGACTTCTTACAGCTCCGGATAGATGAGGTGCATGCTCGCTCCCTGGAGACAGAGAAGGTGCAGTTGGCCACAGACACCAGAGTGGATGATCTCCAGTTGCAGGTCGACAGACTTGGCTCAGCGGTGATGACACGTCGCCGGAACCTCCGTTTGCAGGGGGTCCCCGAGTCTGTGCAGGCTATGGGACTTCATACATATGTGCTGGGTCTGGTGACTCACCTCCTGCCCAATTGCGATGGATCAGCGGGACCGTTAATCCGGTCGGCTGTACGCATCCGTCGAGCGGCCACGGCAGCGGCCCCCAGGGATATCATTGTGGTAACAAGGGACATGACTGTACACTCCCAGCTGCTGAAGGCTTTTGGCCCGACATACTCCACCTATGATTTCGCCTGTCTCACGGTATACCGGGACTTGCCGTTCCTTGCCTTGGCTGCCCGCCGTTGCTTCAAGGAGGTTACGGTCTTGCTCCGTGAGCATGGAGTTCGGTACCGCTGGGGAGCTTCGTTCTCCCTGATTGTGTCCAAAGATGGTGGGACCCGCACGGCGACGACTTTATCGGAGGCGAATGCAGTCTTGTCTCATTTGGGGATCCCTGTGCCGTCGAAGGCCTCTCATGCCCCACTGCTGGATCCTGGCTGATCGGCTCTTATTTCGCTGATCCGTTGGTCGCTCACGGCCGCTACCTCTTCATGTTTGATATTACCTGGAATTAGTGTTTTTCCCCACCCCGTTACCTTTGTCAGGACTTGCTGTATTGATTTGGTCGCTCACCAGTTTGCTGGACTGAAGATGTGCCTACTCCCCCATCCTCCCCCCCCCCCATATTTTTTTTTGGGACCCTGGTAACAGGGGTTTGCAATAGGCGAGCTGGACCGGCACCCACCATGGCTCTCTGCCGTGTTTGGCCCTAGTGCCCCCCGGCCTATAGACCTCTACTCTGGCCTCCTATGGACCTACGGGTCAACGGGAGTGAGCCACGTAAGTCAATACTATGGCATCCTGGGTTCCTCTTCTCCCTTTTTTTTTTTTCTTCACCTCCCCCTTTTTCTTTTATGGGTGCTCCTTCTTGAATTTTCTGCTTGGGTGTGCGATGACCACCGTGACTTCTGCTACATGTGCCGGATTCTTTCCCCTTCTTGTAACATTATTATGGTTATTGATGTATGTCAATATAAAAAAAAACTAAAATAAATAAAAATCTTCCATTTCAGCAATATTTCTGTGAAAGATAAACGAATACATGAAAAGTTAAAAATGAGCAAATTAACATTTTAATTAACTAGCTCAGAATAACAATTTAGATTACCTCAAATTGAATAGTTGTCACATCCCAGGATAGAGAGATAGGCATTTGTGCCCTCTATAATGAAGCAACAAAAAACTGAGTGACATATAGACAAAAATTTCTTTAAACATCATAAGGAGGTTAATTAACTCCAATCCCACCTCTTGGTCCATGTAAATGCAGCTCTAACAGCTTGCAGACCTGTTGAAGCCACCTTTGTTGTCTGGATAAGAAGCCTTATTCTAGGGAGGACATTCGTTTTGCCAAACCGAAATCCCATCTTTAATGCACACACCTATAGTAGGGTCAGCTGTGGGATGCCTAGCTATGCATGTCAATGCACATGAATGTGATAGTGGCCCATGTACACTGGATATGTGAAAGATAAAGCAAAAACCAAGGCCTATTTTAAATGTGTAGCCTTGAGTTGTACATAGGGTGGAAAAAACAACCTCATTCAGAGGCAATGAAATTTGGAAACACTGCGTTTTGATGCCTAGGTTAGCGTTTGAATCTAGGGTTATTATTGGGGGTTTTCATTTGTGGTTGTTTTAGAGTTAACCCTAAAAACAAGCACAAATGGTAACCCAACCCCCCCAAACATTCTGCTCTACTCTTGGCCAGTAGATTATGCCCCTTCTTTGTCGATTTAGACACCACTTTTTTCTCCTCTGCCATTGCAAATGGAAACCGTACATGGAATCATGTAATGAAAAAAATATTTGAGGGAGGAAATCTGAAGAATTAGCCAAGTGCTGAAAGTCATCATCTCTGCCAAGAAGAGTCTGAATATTCCTGGTGTAGACATGTAAATGCTGCTCTAGACCCATGAGACGCATTGAGGCAAACGGCAACAAAAGCCTATGTGGTTGCAAGGGAGTAATGTAGCACTGTAGCAAATGGGGTCAGGAATCAAAATTGCAATGGGAATATGCCACGTTTGGGCAGTTTGAATACACCACCGCAGGGGGTGGTTAAATTATGTGGCGCGCAGTTATTTGCAAAAATGTTTTACCCCTTTTTAAAAGAGAACCTTCTCTTGGGTGAGATATGAAACCTCATTTCACAAGTTTGCTGGCATGGTGACAAATTTTCATATTTTGTGTATATCAAAGCTACGGTCAAACACACTGGTCAGCCCTTCCTCCAATTCATAATTTAGTATTTACCTCAAATGCTCAGGATGGAAATGGGTTTGCACCTCTTAAAAAGGATCACAAAATCACCGTCTTGAAGCCTAGATGATTTATTTGTATTTTGTATGCGAGAAGCCCAATCAGAAGATATTTTCTGGGGGAGGGGGGAATAAATCAGGAAAAGTGTGTATATATATATATATATATATATATATATATATATGCAATATACAGAACCAGAAGCATATGATCGAATCATTTTTTTTATACATTAAAACACAAACAAAAAGTTCCTGAAAACCTCGGTAATATTTTTTTATTTCACTAGTTATAGCATAAACCTGATAAAACTAAATACAACCAAATACAACGGAGGTTTAATCGAAAGACTCTCAATGTGTAAAAGGCACTTGTGTTGAACAGACATGTTCTGAAATCAGAATTTCACAAAACCCAATTATAAAAAGCAAACAATGGGGCTCAGCAACAAACAGAAAAAAAGAAATATTTCATTTTGAAATAAATATACGGTGGCTGCTCCTGAGAAGGGAGGATCCCATTATTATTTGAATGTCCCAGTCTGTCAGTTGTGCGTATGGTTTACGCTGCTGGCAGACCCCGATTCCATGAGTGCACTAGTCTCATGGTCATAACGCTCTATGAAACTGCTCAGCTCATGAACACAGCGTTCTGCAATTTCCTGCAATGTGGACCGAAGAGCTCGCGAAACTACGGTCTCCATCGATGGATCATTTTTAATTAGTGTGTTGGCCACAAAAGCAAATGTCTTGCAGTCTTGAGCATAGGCCTGGAACAGAGAAGATACAATTAGAATAGTAATAGTGGTCTGTGTAGTAGGAAGAAGAAAAAAAAAAAAAAGGTAGATATAATTAACATTCTTTTTGTTAGTGCAAGTCTTGGGTAGACTGTAGGACTGTTTGACAAGTGCCAGAATCACTATGATATGTACAGCCGTCTCCAGGAGTCATACATCCAAAATATTGAAGAAATGTTCACCATTATGCAAACAAACACACTGGGAGTGTGATTCAGCAAGTGGCTTGTAGGGCTTGGCTGGTGGGTCCTGCCTATATCATCTTGTTATTCCAGGAACAACTGGATCACAGCAGAAAGGTTGTCCTGGGCCAGTCAGAAATATTTATCGCTCTTCACCATCCCTGCCAGCAATATTTCAAGTGTTATAAAAGGCCAGCAAGGAAGATCCTTTGATCTCAACAAATGTCTCACATGACCTATGCCAGGCATCCTTAAAAAAGGTCAATATTGAGAAAAATATATAGCCTAATGGTTATCCTTAATAATGAAATCCTGTGTTTCTGAATGTTTGAGTGCACCTGCCGTGAAAGGGACATTCTAGCTCTATGTCGATTTAATGTCAAACCATAGACTCACCAGTTCAATTTCTTCTTTCTTGGCCAAGATGAATGCAGTGCGCAGCACCTGGGCAGTGTCAGAGATGTTCGGCTCCGGGTATTCTTTTGTTGGTGTCTTCTCAGGGTCTCCAAGAGTAGACTGTGAGGGGTCACGGGACCAGCCATCCTGCAGAACATGGAAAAGACATAAAAACAATGCCGCTATAGGCAATTAGGCAAAATACATACAACACAATAGTGTATATGTTATGGTTAAAGCCTGAAGTGCGGTTAATCTTAAAATTACCCGGGTAATCCTGACATTATCCAAAACTGCCGGGTAAAGCTGGAAAAAAAAAAAAAAAAAAGAGAAAAATTTGGACTTTACTCGGTAATCTTAGGACTAACCAACCGCCTTTGGGTAACAGCCTGGAAGAGCTAAAAAAATTCACACTTTACCCGGATGATCTGCAGACTATCCAACCCCATTTGGGTAAAACCAAAAATGTTGTTATCGTTCAGATAAAAGTCTGAAGCTTCTCCCGGGTAATCCCGCTTGGGTTGGAGTGAATTTTGCTTTTATCTATGGATATTATCAATGAAGATGACAAAAGACAAACATTAAAATGTATTAAGGATATAATGAATACACAGAGTAACAGGATATGTTTCTTATATGAATGTTAAGAGTTACATGATCTTTATTATGTGTTATATATGCTTATAAATCATTTATAAAACATAACCATTAGGTTACTCTATATAATATCTTTATCTTCATAAATTTTCAGACAATTAACGCACAGAGCTACATGACAGTTATTTAGTGTGGTTTGTGACTGTGGATACAATTTGGTTAAAAATAACCAAGAAAAAAAAAGAACCCAGAGGCGTTTGGATGCTTTGCAGTTTACCCGGATAAAGTCTGAGGTTTCATTGCACATCACACTTTATCCAGCAACACTAGGATAATGTCGGTTTTACCCACGTAAAACACAGCAGAAAACCGGAGTACCCAGAGGCCTTTGGATACTTTGCAGATTACCCGGATAAAGTCCGAAATTGCATTTCACTTCGAACTTTTGCTAATGACGCCTGGGTAATTTCAGGATTACCCAGGTAATTTTAGGATTAACCGCACTTCTGACTTTAACTGTAACATCTACTCCAGTTCCTGTGTGTATATAAGTGCTACTAGTTTGGAGAAGATTGTAGATTAGATACATATTTTCATCCCTATAGAAAAGGTTTTCAATCATTCTGATGTAGTCCTTTTTGTTACATCCAGCCAGAAAAATCCGAAATTTATTTGCTTTGTGCAATAATTGGTTAAAATTGCAGATGCTGTGGGTCAGATTTACAGTCTGAAATAAATTGTTAAAATAAAAGCTAATTGATACTGGAAATCTAAATTTAGAATGGCAAGTGAGGGCCATGGTGGCTCATACAACCAGCAGCCACCATACGAGTCATTTAGAAAACACTGCTAACGGAGCCTGAAGCCTACATGTTTAGAACAGGTGAGGAGTTTGCAGGGTTTAAATAACAGACAGAATCAGGATTTCTACACACTAATCTCAATCAGGATACAGATAAAAACGTATGTATATACCAGCAATGGGATCGGAATTTCTTTTGTGATGCAGCTCTCCACGGTAGTTTCTGTGCGAATTCGTTTCGTGTCAGTGGTCTCACTTTTTTTCTCATTGCTCAAGCCAGGGTTCTGCTCTTCCGGATGTGGTCGCTTTCCAACGCTGGCTGCAGAGATTTCCTCTTCCTTGGGAGTAACAGGTAGAGGAACAGCAGCAGGACATTGGTCCTGTAGGGTAAAAGAAGAAGAAAAAAAAATTATCTTTCAGGGAGTAGTGAAGAACACAAGGCCTTCAGAAAGTTCTAACAGATGGACTTTTAGCAAGAAAAACTGGGCCCAAGTAGTATTGTGTGCATCAATGTGTCAAAGGAGGAGCCATTGGACAGGAACATCAAGTCTGGAGATGAAACGCAGCAAAAAAATGGGAAGAAAGAAAAAAAGATACACGGAAGCAAATTCATGTCGCTTATATAGGTTCATAGGTGCTACTTAAATGCATAATCGAAATTCTCACTAGCTGTGGAGGGCAGGGGCTACAGAATTTGTAACTACTTACTGTATATTCTTCAGCACATAGAGGATCATTAGGAAAGTTTAACCCTTTCACTACCAAAGATGTGCATATTCAGTTTTGCATTGAAACCCAATGAAAAAGAAAAGTTAGCATACAAACACAGCTTGCACACATTTGTAATGCTAGATTAGTGTGCCTCCTGTGAAGAAACTAAAAATTCTCTGAGACCTCACTCCTATCACCCTGTATTACTGTAAAGAAGCTACAGGGAGCAGCTCCAAACCTCACTGTAACAAAGTTCAACAAACTTGAATGGTGCATTACAGCAGCCACTTGGATAGAATAAAGGGAGAGCTCGCATCACTACTGTACAGGGATAAAACAATTGCTGAAAACCCCTGTACAGTACAGATACAAGGTATTACTGTGCATTTCCATATGCAGACATAATGCCATGGTTTATATTCTACTGGTATTTTTTGGAAGCTGCATTAATAGTCTCAATATGATCATTATAAATCCCCCTTAGCGGGGTATCTGACCATTTTAAATCACATTTATAAAGATCTGAAACAATTTCTGCCAGTACGCTAAAAAATGCAGACCCCATTTAGAGAGAAGTGCAAGATAAGGGACAACATCCAGAGCAGTGATCGCAGTATTCAGACTGAATTTCCAAGGTAAGCCTTAAAATCTGGCCTGTTAATGCTCCCTGAGGGCAGGTTTGCGAATTAAACCAAGAATGAACAAAGTTAATCTCAAAACAACAATCTCTGTCCAAAATTGATATATTGTACTGTATATTTAAATGGGTACTTAAAAAAAAATAAAAAAAAAAAATTGAGTTTTCTACTTTTTTGCCCTTAAATAACTGGGCAGATCATGCCGATAGTGCATGCAGCTCCTTATCTTTAGTTCAGGGACTCCCAAACCCAGAAACTTTACTACAGATTTGTGCTTCAATGCAACTTGCATAGCATAGGGCCCCTGAATTGCACAGGCTACGGGACTGTCGCACGGTTAAATGGGGACACTGGCATGCTGACGTCACTATTGACCAATCTGGTGGCCTACAGCGAGGAAATTTAAAATACCAGCTGCTTGTGACACTGAGTGGGGTGGGTAGGGGAGGGGAGACTCTAGCTTATTAAAACGGCCAGAATGTGTAAAATGGTCAGGATAAGTAAAATTTCCTATCATTCATTTAGATTGCCACCTACACATCCCAGGTTTCAAATAAACATTTTAATAACCCCCCCCCACTGCCACTACAAGTGCTTGTAATTGAAGGTGTAAAGGAAAGTAGATACTTTCCCTTTATGTGGGGTAGGGTAAGACGCAAATTGAACTAAGATTACCCAGAGCAATGTCCAACATTTACGTGGCTTTTAGTGGGTTTTTTGGCATCTACGGTCCTCACCTGTCATTTTACATTGTTGAAAGGTTCTACCATAGCATTGGCCGTGGCAGAGGATTTTCATACAGAGTACTGCCCTCTGGTGGAGGGGGATCAGTCATGCATCTATGGTCACCTTATGTACAACTAACTACATAGTCCTACCATGAGCAGAATTTCCTGAACTGTTCATTTTAAGTGTTTAGGAGTCATGCCGTTCAAGTATTGTTCGAATATAACAACATTTTAAAAAAGTAACACCGACACCAATAAAGGAAATGTTATTTTATGATCGTGCTGGACCAACTAAAGAAATGGGCCATTTTTTCTACCTAAGAGACAATGAGAATAGTAAACACAATAGATAGAAAAAGTGGCCCACTTCTTTAGTTGGTCCAGCACGTGTTCAGATAATTTAGGGTTAAATCCCTGTCTTCTCCTGGGACTGTGTATCGTTAGATTACCCTTTATTAATTACGTTGCGCAACACTACCTTTGTGTAGTGAATTCTCCATTTTGTTCTTATTTTATGTTGCTGATAACATGAAAAGCAAAGTACATGTAAGGTAAGAAAATATTTCCCGCTCTTCGTCACTGTGTGCGTCCCTTTAGTTTGGTAAACTGCCCTCCCCATAGTGGGCTAAATTACAATCTTAACAAACGTTAACGCGAGGGGTAAAACCCTTTAGGCCAAATGTCATATTACATAGTCAGCGCAACAACCACCGCAATAGTCTACCGGGTAGGGATGCACCGATACCGATACTAGTATCGATATCGGTGCCGATTCCGAGTATTTGGGTGAGTACTTGTACTCGCCCAAATGCCCCCGATGCCTATTCCGAGTACTTTTGCCGCCGCCGGGGAGACGCGACCGCCGGGGACACAGCCATCGCGATCCGCCGGGGAGACGCAAACGCCGGGGACACAGACAGCCATCGCGAACCGCCGGGGATGCAAGGGAGCCAGGACACATCCATCGCCCGCCGCTAAGAACTGCCGCCAAGTTCCCGCCGGGGAGACGCAACCGCCGGGGACACAGACATCCATCAAACATGGCCGCCGCAGCGTCTCCAGCGTCTTCTCTCCAGCGTGTCTCGCTCGTAGTATCCGTTCAGCCCCTTCTGCTTCTCTGACTGGTGAATTAGCCTGTCAATCATCCATTCGGCCAATCAGCAGTAGAAGAGGCCTGAATGGATGAATTGCTAGGCTCAGGCTGTGACGTCGAAGACGGAGAAGACTGTTAAATCAGGTCAGGATCACCGCATGGCGGCGCAATGTGCAATTTTTAAATAATTACAATTTGGTATGGACTTAGAGCATTTGCCAATTATTATTATTTATTATAATAAACAATAGTCACTCTACATTTAATTAATTTATGGAGGGTGCTGAATTAAAACAGCCAGGTAAAAGTTTCTAATAGTACACTACACAAGTAAAAAAAAAAACTAGGTAATTGGTCCTAGAAAGAATACTGTCTAATAGGACCAATTACCTAATTTTTTTTTTTTACTTGTGTAGTGTACTATTAGAAACTTTTACCTGGCTGTTTTAATTCAGCACCCTCCATAAATTAATTAAATGTAGAGTGACTATTGTTTAATTTATGGAGGGTGCTGAATTAAAACAGCCAGGTAAAAGTTTCTAATAGTACACTACACAAGTAAAAAAAAAAATTAGGTAATTGGTCCTATTAGACAGGTAATTGGTCCTAGAAAGAATACTAGTTGTTTTTTTTACTTGTGTAGTACTAGTGTACTATTAGAAACTTTTACCTGGCTGTTTTAATTCAGCACCCTCCATAAATTAATTAAAAAATGAATCTTGATGATTATTAATTTAAATGTTAGTTACTAAACAGGGAGCCACACATACATAGCGCTGCACCCCCTGCTGGGAAGATAAGGAGCAGCGCAGGATGTTTAGCCTATTCTTCAGCATACTGCAGAGTCAAACGGGGTTAACTTAACTCTGCGGGCTGGAAATCACTTCTAATTTATGTAGTGTTTGAAATAAAAAATAAATGCTTTAGCTCAGGATCACTGTGTGTTTTTTTATTTCCTAAAAGACAATACAACAGAGCCCCTATGAATAACCCCAGTTCCCACCCCTATTGTACCAGGGTACAGATTTAAATATACATACATGCGAGGTGGTTAAGCAAGTTTGCAAATCAGAAAGTCAGCTGACTACAATGCTCATCAGCCCCATCCAGCAAGAACAACTTAATTTCCAGATGCTGCCAAACGCGATACCGGTTTATTGGGTCTCTGGATTCACAAACACACAGTGTAGATCGGTTAACCCCTTCGAGATTAGAGGGGAGAGAAAATATTCAATCTCTCACGTGGAGGGGTTAAAGTTGATTGTACTACTTTCCACTAGTACGACTTCTAATTTATTATATAATCCTATAATCTATTTTTTTTTTTTTTTTTAACCAAGGTGGAGTGTATTTTATATATTGGAGCCTTTCAGAGACATCAGCAGAATGGCAGTGGTGTGGAATTATTTTAAAATTAATGAGAGCAATGTACGCATGGCAGACTGCAAACTTTGCCCTGCAAAAATATCCAGAGGTGGATCAAAGATCAGTTCTTTCAATACCAGTAATCTGATCAAGCATTTGAAAATGAAGCACAAAGCTGAATATGGCGAATTTGTTGAAGCTAGTAATAGCAATGCTGGCAGAAGCACTCAGCAGCTAACACTGCAGGAAACCTTTTCCAGAAGAGAGAAAATGGCAAGAGAAAACCCCAGAGCTGTGAAAATAACCGAGGCGCTTAGCCAATTTATTGTTCTGGACGATCAACCACTTTCATTAGTCGACAATATGGGTTTTCGTCGCTTTATAAATATTTTGGAGCCAAGGTATGAGATTCCCAGCCGCCGGTACATTACAGATGTTATGTTGCCGAAGATACACGACGCAGTTAAGAAGCACATTTCCAGCATGTTGCAGAAGGACATGAAGGCAATCAGCTTCACCACGGACATTTGGAGCAGTAGTGTGAGTCCAGTGTCTCTCATCAGCCTGACAGCACAGTGGGTAGATGGTGATTTCACTCTGCAGCAAGTGATGCTCCACGCCAAAAAATTTCAGGGCTCTCACACCGGTCAAGCAATAGCAACAATGCTAGAAGAAATGTTTGAGACTTGGGCGATCCCTAAATCGTCTGTTCACGTTGTGGTCCGCGACAATGCCAAAAATATGATCAAAGGCATGGAAGATGCTGGACTTCCCAGTATTTCTTGTGTGGCACATACACTGCAGCTTGCTGTCTCTGAGGGCCTGCTATCACAGCGCAGCATTGCAGATGCTGTGGGAGTCGGGCGCAAAATAATCGGCCACTTCAAACATTCCAACTTGGCCTATTCTCGCCTACAGGACATCCAGATCCAGCTCGGTCAGCCAGTTAAAAGGCTCCAACAAGACGTGCCGAATCGTTGGAACAGCACATTCTATATGTTGCAGTCTCTAATTGAACAGAAACGGGCCTTTGGGGTCTATGCATCGGAATATGAGCTCCCTGTTACCATTTCCGCAAACCAGTGGAATTTAATGGAGAAGGTGCTGAACATCTTGGCTCCCTTTGAAGAGTTGACGCGTCAAATGAGCTCCTCTGATGCCTTTGCCTCAGATGTTATTCCATCTGTCACTGTGGTACAGACAGTTCTATCGGACATGGCTGGGGAGGACCAAGGTATCGGAACGATGAGGAACACGTTACTTGCCGCTTTGCAGAGGCGTTTCATTGACACAGAGCAAAACCCTCTTTATGGCATAGCTACTTTACTAGATCCAAGGTAATTATGTGTAATTTTTATTTTTTAGCTATTAAATTCATTATAATTTAATTATATTTCATTCAATGTTGTTTTTGTTTTGTTTTCTTTCTAGGTATAAGGAGCGATTCTTTTCCAATGCAGAGAATGCAAGGCATATGAAAGAGCTGCTAATGCTCAAACTACAGAAGAACGCTGAGGAAACCCTGACCTCTTTGAGTGGACAACCATCTGCCAAAAGACCTCGCAGTGACCAGCCAAGCACAAGGCTGGACAGTGTCTTTGAAAAGATTGCTGGTGACTTTCCATCAACTTCTGGAACCAATGCTCCAACAGCTGCCAACATACAGCTGGACACATACCTGGGAGAGATCACTGCTCCTCGGTCAGATAAACCCCTCCAGTACTGGGCAGTGAATAAAATTAGATTTTCAGCTCTGGCTGAAATGGCGCAAATCTATCTTTCAGCGCCATGCAGCAGCGTGGAAAGTGAACGACTGTTCAGCTCTGCATCAAATATCCTTACGGATAGCAGAAACAGACTTTTAGCTGACCATGCAGAGATGCTTCTCTTCCTTAAAAAAAACTTGCCACTGGCTTTAGAAAAATTGATTAATTGAATTCATTCCTATAATATTAATTATAGGACTAGATTACACTTGATAAGCTTTACCAATGCTCCGAGTCTCTTCACATTTCTCACTCCATAGACTTTAATGGGGTTGGATATGTAATGAGAGCATCGGTAAAGCTTAAAGAACTGTAATCTAGCCCATACTGCTGCTCCCTATGAGTACACAGTGAGTGCACGGTTATACTGTGGTGATATATTGCTGTATTGCACCTTTGTTAATTGTTATTATTGTTTTTGTTAATGTTATATTTCATAACCAAATGTTCTGAGAAATTTATTTCAGTAATACAAGCAACTTTGTGACAAATCAATCATTTAAGCAAAGTAAACTTTTATTTTTTGGACAGACGTGTCTTTTGAGTTACAGTTCTTCATAATATTAAGAAACCGACCTAAAATCATTATTTTGTATTGCTTTAGAAAAAATGTGTCCTGTCCCTTTAAGAAAAAGTATCGGTAATTGGTATCGGTGAGTACTTGAACAAAAGTATCGGTACTCGTACTCGGTCTTAAAAAAGTGGTATCGGTGCATCCCTACTACCGGGGATTGAACCTGCACGAACCCTTTTGCGAGCTTACTGTACTTTGCGCGTCCTATACTTAACATTGTGAACGCGAATGCGAATTTAATATGTTGAAAAGGGTCCAAAGGAAAAACAGCTTAGTCTGTCATTTTTCCAGTGTCTCACCTACCCATACAAAGAATCTACACCCGATGTGGCATTGATTTTTTTTTTCTACATTGCTTGTGTGGGACACAGTTGTTTATGTATGTTTGTCTTTGTTAGTTTCATTTTTTAAGTATACAATAAATGCTACGTTTTAATCGCTGTCCTCACCTATTTAAATGAACCAAATTAGGGTTACCCCCTGTCCTTTTCCTGAGGAATATGCATGTCTGTCAATGCTGGTATAGCCAAACTGTTATAGACCTACTCTAACACCATTTAGTGAATTAGCAAAGTAAATTTGTTGCAAAATATCCGACGGCAATAGGAGACCGCCCTCGGTCTGAGAACTTACAATCGGGAAAAGTGATTGAACACTGGTTATAATAGGCAAATTCCTCTAAACAAGGAAAAAAATCCCTCTTTTAACTAAAACATCTAAACTTTATTCCATACAGTTAAAATTTACTTATTCCATTTTAATTATAAAAAAGTCAATTAAACAATTAGTGACCTACATATGACAATTAATTAACACCTTATTGGTCTCGATATTACAACAGTGTGAGCTTGGTCTTTAGTACAGAAACCTTCCAGAAGAGAAGTTTCTGACGAAACTGCTGTTAGTTCAGCAAGGAAACGCGCGTTGAGCAGTATGTTGGTAATTTAACAGAATTTGGTCAAGCATTGTTAATGACACATGAATTTAAGACTAATACAAAAAAATCTTTTTTGCCTGTGAGGCTACCAATGTTGATCTAGGATGGTTGTGACATCCAAGGCTTGAATTCGATATGGACGGTGTAGCATGGTGTTTACAATTGTCTAAACCAGTTTAAAGCTAGCTTGGTCTGAATTAATTGAAACCCAGGGGTGGTCTAAACATACCAACAGTTAATCAATGTTGTGCACCCAAACTTTGGAAGTATTTAGTGTGAGAGGCAAACGTATGTAAGTGTATACAGTAAATGTTTGGAACGGTGCAGGAATTAAGGCAATTTATCACAGCGAGCGAGTGAGCTTTTCCTGCAATCGATTGCAAACTAAGCCTAGGGTCAGAGGAGCGCATTTTGTACGGACTGTGCGTCCGTGCAGTACGGACGTACTTAGTGCGTTTTTTTCACTGATGTATTTTTTGACGGATGTAGCAGGGAAGATAAATTACAATGAAAAAACATGCTGTCCGTCAAAAATGCTGGACGTATAAATGCAGTCCGTCTGACCTTGTTTCATCACTCACAAAGCTACACGTACGTTGCAGACGTGGCGCACTCCGCACGTCCGTTCTAGCAGTATTACGTTCTTGCCTAACCTGCGGCCGCATCCGCACTTCTGTGCAGACGTACTTCGTGTGTGGGGCTCCATTGGTCAGAAAGGTATCCCCGGACCATTTCGGGAGGGGGGGGGGGACATGACAGCGGGCATGGTCTGGACAGTAAGAGGATGATTGGCAGAATGCAGGTTTGTGGCAACATTGTGGCAGCAGGGCATATTTAAGGCCGTGAAGGGGAGGGCCCTGTCTCTTGCCGCCTGGATGCTGGCTGAAGGAGAAGTTCCCGCCCACCCTGGGTGTGGTTGTTTCGCATGAAGTCACAGCGCGTGAATCCTGGCCAGCGGAGGAATATTCTATAAGCCGCCTATCGGTGAGGTACTGGGGAGACGAGTCCTGCAGGGTTGGGGCCTCTGCAGGATGACAAGCTCTTGTTTGGGTAAGTGGTAACTGCCTTCCCCGTTATGCGGTTGGGTCAGACGTACGGTTTAATAAAAGCTATGGCCTATACCTTTCCAACTAAAACTGTGTGTGGTGTCAATTATTTGTATGGGAAAAGGTATGGGATAAGGGGGAGGTAGGTACCATGCCTAAGCGGTCATGCTATGTTGCCACGGACGTACAAATGTGCGGCAACACGGACGTGATAACTGCGCTCGTCTGACCCCAGTCTAAACTGTATGATACTGGTTTAACAGCAGATTGGTTAGAACTTCATACCATTCCGATGTGTATGGTGTACACAATAGAGCTTACTAACGCAGACTTCTGGAAGGTTTCTGTACTAAAGACCAAGCTCACACTGTTGTAATATCGAGACCAAGAAGGTGTTAATTGTCATATGTAGGTCACTAATTGTTTAATTGATAACTATTTTTAATAATTAAAATGGAATAAGTTAATTTTAACTGTATGGAATAAAGTTTAGATGTTTTAGTTAAAAAGAGTGATTTTTCCTTGTTTAGAGGAATTTGTAGCAAAGTATAGTTGCCCCTTCAACACATACCAAACCAATAAAATGGAGAAATTGTGTGTGCATGTATTATTGCTGCAGCATATATGCTCAGATTGACTGTGGCAGACACAATTTAACGTGAGATAATTGTGGTTCTTAATTCTAATTGTTTGCACACTGTTTTTTTGCGCGAGACGGTACTGCGCAAGCATTTGGCCGCGTCCTGCTTGGGCACGGTATTGATCGGCGGATGAAAAGACGCGCAAGGATTGTAATTCCAGCGGTGATTTGCGCGTGCAAAAGTTTAATGCTTGGCGCAAAAATTCACACTTTGCGCAAGGGTTTTTTGCGCAAAGATTGTAATATAGCCCAGTATCTTTACATCACTTGCACCTTCGTGTGGGACATTGGACATTGACATAGAATGTGGTCAGTATGCCAGGGGGTAGATTAATGTTTGGACAAGAATAGAAGGTTCTCTTTGTTAGCACCCTTCTTGTGGATCAAGGGGTATACTTTCAAAGGAGTGCGTGCGTGAGCTGCCTGAGGGTGTGAAGGCAGTGCTTTGCTACAGTCTGGGAATAGATGTGTACAGGTGTGTGATACCCGCTCTCTGGCGCTAAACGTGTTATATCATAGATTGAGTATTTGTATGTACTAAGTACGAATACAGAATGGACCTGAATTAAACATTTAAGCAATTTGATTCTAGGATACACGTGTTTGGGTGTTTAAAACATTCCTTTCAGCATTCAAAAGAATAAAAATGACAAACACTAATGATCTAGATAGATATCATGTAGTGGGTGTGCAATCTGTACCCGCAGTGGGAAAAAAAAAAAGTGTGTGGTGCAAAACAGAATGTATATCTACAGTCAGAGTGCTGGGGATTTCTTATGTTTTCCTATCTGTTGCCTCCTAGCAGCAAACAGTGGGTGATGCAAAACAGTACATATGTCCACATTCAGTGTGCTGGAGGCCTCTGGGGCTTCGCTGCCAGCTTGTGGCTTAAGTTTTTTAATATACACTTTGTTTTAAAGCAATGGGTTGTTAACCTTATCAAAGTGCTTCTGTGCTTGCTGAAAATTAGGTGGGGTATAAATGCCCCCAATTCCTTATTATGTGTGGATGGCCGACACCCCGAAGCAAGTTCATCAACATCCACCCATTATAAGGAATTAGGGGCATTTATACCCCACCCAAGAGGAGAGGAAACAAAAAAAAATAATCATTATAGGACAGAGGTTGTCAGCAGCCTCTGCCCAATTAAAAAGAAAAAAGCCAATATTGTTTTAGTAGAGTATCCCTTTAACACAATTAACCTCGTTAGATGGAGTATGTGAATGTAGGAATGTATGTCAAAATGCATATAAATTCGGAGATCTTTTTCTTACCTCTGTAAGTTCTGTAGAGACTTTTATCTTCTTGCTGACATCACACCCAGGTTTTAGGGGCTTTTTAAGAGTATCACATTCTGGCTTTATGGGCTTTTTGCCAATGACACATCCTGGTTTTATGGTCTCTCTCTCCAAGCTGGGCTGCGGACATGCTGGTTTGCCATCATTTACTGGAGCGTCAGAGTCGATGACAGAGATTGTTTTTGCATCTTCCGATTTCTTTGCGTTTGTGACGAGTGAACTACTAGTTGTCTTTGGCGTATCTTCATCCTGTAATCGTAATAAAGTGAAACACAGCACTTGTAAGTGTTCCTATAATACAACGTGGAGACACAGGTTTGAATCCTGACACCTCTCCAGTAAGTGTCCTTGGGCAAGACACCTAACGGTACATACTCGCCACCCAGGACATACTTGAAAACAAGAGAAATCTCAATGTAGCCTTCCTGGTAAAATCCTTTCTCAAAAAAAAAAAAAGTGAAATTCGGCCCAATTCCTTCATCATGGTTCTGTAAACCTCAGTAAAAGTAATGCAATGTGTGTAGCAGCAATAACAGGAAAAAAATATAGTGATAAACACACACACCTTTTGCACAGTACATATACAATATATATTTCCCCAATAGATGCCCTGTCCCCAGGATTACGGATTTTCCTGATTTATTATGACAATGTTTCACAGATATTAAAAAGTGACTTACCTCAGAGCTGTCACAGGAGGTTAGCACCACGACATTGCGCCCAGGATTATGCACCACTATAAAACATAATCATTCAGGTTGGTCAGTAAATTTAAAAAGATCTAAGGGAGGCATTTCTCTCATGCAACTGTATATCTGTTTACACTATTTCTGAGATGCATTACGTACGATGGGTTACTGTACTTTTAATTTTATTTCTGGATAGGGGAACACTTTTCAGAGAAAGACATCTGTGTTGAGCATTGGTTTTGCCCCTTGTTTTTATCACATAGAAACATAGAAACATAGAAAAATGTCGGCAGATAAGAACCTTTCGGCCCATCTAGTCTGCCCAATTACATGGATACTTTACCTGGATTTATCTTTTGTTTAGGATAGCCTTATGCCTATCCCATGCTTGCTTAAATTCAATTACTGTTTTGGCCTCTACCACTTCTACTGGAAGACTGTTCCATGTATCCACCACCCGCTCAGTAAAATAATGCTTCCTGATGTTACTTTTAAACCTTTGCCCCTCTAATCTAACACTATGTCCTCTTGTTTTGCTATTTTGTTTCCTTTTAAATATACTCCCTTCCTCTACCTTGTGGATTCCCTTTACGTATTTAAATGTTTCTATCATATCTCCTCATTAATAGAAAGTTATTTACTATTGAATTGTTGTGAGAACAAAATGTTGCTGTGAATCCAAACCAAATATAAAAAATTTTATATTTAATTTCTAAAAAAAGAAAGACTCCGGACCTTTTTTGTTCCCTTTTTACCCCTTGAATGTCAGGACAGCCCGAGATACCCATTAAGAGAAGAAAAAAAAAAAAAAAAAAATCAGTCCCAATGAAATAATGTATTACTAAATTTCTCAGTGGCAGGAAGGTCATATCACATCACAGAATTCTGGGCCGTACGGGTTTTACAAGCATCAAAATTATGCCTGCTAAGATCCAAATGCATAACTTTACATTCTTCCATGTACGATCTTGTATGTACATCACAATTTCATACAAGTCATACATTTATAGGAACACAAGTCTTAACCCTCGTGGAGGATTTTATGTCCAATAAGAGGGTTTTATTGTTTGCACTGTACAAAGCTCTGTTCGTATATAGAGTAAGTAGAAGAAACATTTGAAATACTAAAAGAATTCACACCTCTGTATTGGGACCTGTGTCTTAACCTGAAAGTAGAGGTTACCCAGCTACTCACCTATTGGCACAGGATTAGGTGTGCTATTCTTAGAGCGTCCTGCATCCTCTTTCGTAGAGGTCTTGTCAAATTTTGGGGACTTTGGATTCTTTGAGTGTGGTTCTGAATGCTTGCTGTGGGCAGAGTCTCCTCTTCCACGTGGTTTATAATCACCATGATAAGGATTTCCTTGACCACGCCCTCTACGGTACCCAGATTCTCTGTGTTCATGGTAGGATCGGTCCTCGTGGTGTCTGTGTTCTTTGTAGTCCTGGAATTGTCTCTCATCATAATCGCGCCCGTGATAAGAATCATCAAAGTCTTGAGAGGAGTTATCATGGTAGTCATGGCGAGGCTTATCGTGGTAATTGTGGTGCGGATTATCATGATAGTCATGGCGGGGGTTATCGTGGTAGTCATGATAATCATGGTGGGGGTTATCGTGGTAGTCATGGTAACCAGATCTGTAATTGCCACTCTCCCTGCAAAGCCAAGTAAGAATTTTTAGGATGCAACACAGCGACAATTATTTTAATATAAAACTTGATGGGGGTTTAGAATGTAAAAAGGACACGACCAACAAAAAAGTGGTAACTAGATTATTTGTGCATTACAAAACAGAACCACATGATGCCTTTTTGTTGTTTTTTTTTTCTTTCAGGATTATTCAGAGAGCACCGAAATTTCGGTGCTCTCCAATTCTCCACACTCCGGCGATTTCAATTTGCTGAACTTGCATTGAAATCAGCATTCATCAGTGTCCCTGAAGAGCGGCGAATCGACCCCCCGAACGGATCTGAAAAAACACCAAAATGTACTATCCAACTATCTGCCGAACAGCAGTAAAGAATAATAAAACTGAACACACACACACACACCAACTTTTTATCCCCTTCAAAAAAACAACAAAAATTGTCAGTGTTTTTTGCAAAATCATTTTTAATTAATAAACGTTATTACTGTAAATAACCTCTTTGGCCAGTAGTTGGTGCCATCTACTGCCAAATTGAGTTACAGAGGTTTGAGCAGCAGGTCTATTTTGTCGTCGTTGTCCCCCGCATCAGCTACTGAAAACCCGATATTTCAGAGCTTTCATCAGCTGATTTTACAGTTTTCGCTCTTTGAGCACTATGTCCACAGGGCTGAAACTTTGGGAGCACCTTCTGCAGCCCAAAAGCAAACAAATTTTATTTGTTTTTGGGCTGCAGATTGAGATATCTTGATCTTGGTGCACCTAATGGTGCCTTTGAAGACAGAGATATCTCGATCTCGGTAGTGAAAGGATTAAAAGGCTTTAAAATAAATAAAAACCTACTGCATGAAAATAATATAGAATGTCCTATGAAAAATAATAAAAAGGTCTGGTGGAAAAAATTATAAATTTGCAAAAAAAAATTAAATAAAAATCCCGAAAAATGCCAATTTTTTAATTTTTTTTTACTGTAAATGAAAAGAATAAACGGTTTAATAAATAATAAAAAAGTGCAGGACACCTAATAAGGGCAGGACACCTTCAGAGTGAGGGCTGAATGTGGGATGTACACTCAGGCATCTTATGGAGGCTGAAAATACAATAGAGGTCCCTTGTAGCGCATCAAAAGAGAATCCAATATTTAAGAATAAAGAGTGCGTCAATCATAAAGTGACATATTCTATACGTGTTCACTACGTGAACAGAAAGTGGGTAAGTGCTCATGCACACAAACTAGTGATCTAACAGCTGTACTTTTGCATAAAAAATTCAGTAAAGTGCAACAGTGTCCATGCATATATAATGCAACAGTGTGTCAAATATACATAAAGGACTTATTCCAAGGGGACCAATAAAATCAATATGGTCGATAAAGTGCAACAGTGTCCAGATGTGCAATAGTATCCAGTGATTTAGTCCAATATAATGGTTCATATACCAGTCCGCAGAATAGAGGAATACTTATTCCTCAAATGGTACAGTCCTCCTTTCTTGATTCGTGTGCTCCTCGTCTTTTCTCAAGTACAGAAAAAAAAGAGAGCGAGGGAGGAGGGGCAGATTGAAGGAAAAAAAAAAAAGGGGGGGGGGGGGAAACCAAAAAAAAAAAAAAGGTGAAAATAATCGTGCAGAAAATCTCAATCAAATATGGCAGATATATTAGTCGCAGGGATGTGGACCACTCACATTTACAAGAGCCCAAAAAGTCCCTGGCTCTAGGTTTAGGAACCTCCAGCCATATAAAGGGTGGTGTGTCCCTTCTTTGGTCACCAACACTCGCTGGGATGACTACAATAGAATAGCAAACAGCGCTCCCATAGTTTTACTGTAAATATAGTGATTAAAGGTAATAATTAGTAGTCCTCTCAGAGTATAGAGCCTCGTGTACTCAGGCTTGGTCGGTATAGCATTGGGTACACTAAGGTGGATACCCAGGACCTCTTCTCAGATGGAATAATAGAGCCTCCAGATGTTTTTAAAAAAAATGCAGGAGAAAATGGTCAATTCAAAATATAAAAGGTAATTTATTTAGATTTATAAAAACTATTAAAATGGATAGCTGCGTTACCGAGACGCGTTTCGGCTGCCATAGCCTTCCCTCAGTCGGTATTCATTGTGCACTAATGTCCAAAAAAAATACAAAGCAGAAGCAAAAGTAAGAGCGTCCTCTTTTATGCAATATCGTTGCGGTAGCTCCCGGGCCACACTAGCGGTATTCTGACTTCCTACATCCGGTTTCGTAATTTCCAGTAAGACGGATTAAGGACGTCACTATAGTGCACCATATTGCCGATCGTGAGCATGCATTAGGCCCGGGTCCATTCGTTTTCGCATTGCGTGATCATGAAGTCCAAAGAAAAAAAAGGGGAATATGGATACAGCATCTTAAAGTGACATGTGCCGTACATATCAGGGACGTGCAGTCAGTGGAGGCACAGCCGCACCTGCCATTAAGTGATAATTTAATAAAACTAAAAACAAACTCCCCTGCTCCCCCGCTGTCAGCTCCGTCCTCTGCCTCTGCAGGCATTAGTTTTCCCAGCCTACGCAATTTGCATAGCAGGACGTTTCCCCGCTGCACTAATTGAGTAAACTGCTCAAGATGTGTGCAGCACATGTCTCTGACGTGTCAGAGACAAGTGCTGCCTATTTGTCAGAGACAAGTGCTGCCTATTTGTCAGAGACAAGTGCTGCCTATTTGTCAGAGACAAGTGCTGCCTATTTCATGATCACTGCTCATTAGTGCCGCACAGACTGACAGGCACTGATAGAGCCTTGGAAAAGCTTGGACCAATGGGAAAGCACCATTGGTCCAAGCCATTCCCAGAAAACGCCTGCATTAGAGGACTGCCTCTGATTGACTGGAAGTCTAGCAGTTAGGCCAGGCAGCCCTCCAATGCAGGCTGTGAAAAGATTGCATGATGGACAACCCCTGACTGGCTGCATGGGGAGCTGCAGTCCAGGAGCCTGGCACAGGGGTGCCCTGCTCTGCCACAGCTGGGGATGCCCAGTTATACCCCAGGCTGGTTATTGTCTAACTGGGGGCCGGAAGAATGCACAACACATCTGCCCCCCAGGAGGGATCTGAGGGGGTGCAGCAGCAGGAAGCCCTCTTTGCCCAGCTGCAAGGTAAGTGACCTCACGGAGGGGGGGGGGGGAGAGGGTTACTGATGGGGGGGGGGGGGAGAAGAGAGGCCATGGCTTTCCTCTGTGCTGATGTTCAGATAGTGCTTAGCTGCCAATCTGTATTATGTATTGTACCTCTAGCCAGGCTGCCTGGGGAGGGACAGGACAGGTGGGGGACTCGGCAGATGCAAAGTTGCCAGCAAGACTCTCACAACTCCTCTTCTACCAGGGCTGTCAGATCACAGCGTGTGCTTCATGGGTCACTGGCTTTGGGCTGGGGTGTCAGATCTCCATTTTGCTCCCTGTCAGTGCCTGAAAGTGCTGCCCTGCAGTGTGCAGAAGTCAGGTTGGGTCAGTGGCTTGCTTTCCCTTCAGTATAATATGAATGATGCAAAATGTATAGGTGCTTTAAGGAAACCTAATGGATGTGGCCAGGCTCCTCTTAATAATACTTTGTTATAGGGACAGCATATAGAGCGTGTGTGTGTGTTCTTACAGTGCCAGTCTCTTTACACACCCTCTCTTTCACAGTGTGTGTGTGTGTGTGTGTGTGTGTGTGTGTGTGTGTGTGTGTGTGTGTGTTTTTGCCAGGGGCAAGCATTGGCTTATCCTTTTTTTAGGAGCCTAAAATATCAGGGTTATTCAGAGAGAGGTGAAAACCTTGAGAATTGGCAGGAGAATGAACAATCTAGACCAGGGTTTCTCAACTCCAGTCCTCAGGACCCACTACAGGCTAGATTTTTCAGATCACCTTGGAAAAATGCAGACTGAATACTCCAATCACTGAGCAGCAAATCATATCACCTATGCTTCACATATCTGGCAAAGGAGGCCGAGCAAAGGAGGCCAAGGAAACGAGTTGAGAAACACTGATTCTAGACCAAATAGCCAATTTGGAAAGTGAGATAAATGGGAGAATTTTTCTGGTTTGACTATTTTGACCTAGAATTTTAACTTCTCCTGTCATTCTCAAGGTTTTCACCTCTTTCTGAATAGCCCTGTATCAGGGCTATTCAGAGAGCGGTGAAAAGCAGAAGAATGACCCTGTATCAGGGCTATTCAGAAAGAGGTGAAAACCTTGGAGAATGACTGGAGAAGTTAAACTTCTAGGTCAAAATAGTCAAACCAGAAAAATTCTCCCATTTATCTCACTTTCCAAATTGGCTGTTCATTTTCCTGCCAATTCTCAAGGTTTTCACCTCTCTCTGAATATCCCTGATAGTATTATTGAATCATTGTGCTGGCTACACTATCAGGGATATTCAGAGAGAGGTGAAAACCTTGAGAATTGGCAGGAAAATGAACAGCCAATTTGGAAAGTGAGATAAATGGGAGAATTTTTCTGGTTTGACCATTTTGACCTAGAATTCAATTCTCCACTCATTCTCAAGGTTTTCACCTCTTTCTGAATAGCCCTGTATCAGGGTTACTCAGAGTGGTAAAAAGCAGGAGAATGACTGGAGAATGGAAAATTCTAGGTCAAAATAGCCAAACCAGAAAATTTTTCCCTTTCGTGATCTGGTATTTTGACCTAGAATTTTCCATTCTCCAGTCATTCTCCTGCTTTTCACCTCTCTCTGAATGAATAACCCTGTATGAAAACAAGTCCAGGTACAAGGACCCAGGACTGAAGATTCTTCATTTAGGAAGTCTTTACCAATGCAATTTAGAAGGCATATTGTAAAATAATTGTTCTGTATAAAAGTTCTGTGGGAACAGAATCGGCTTCCAGTCAGTCCTTACTCTCAGTGTCTGTCCTTCTGATGTACTAAATGCCTGAAGCCTCCTCTTTGGGAGCTAGAATGTTTTCTGGCTGTTTTGCATTTGTATATCTGGCTCTGATACTAACCAGTGCCTCACCAGCCACTGACCTCACCGCACCTAAATAATCAAAGTAGAGAGCGCCCAAAACGTGTGGTCAAAAAGAATATAACAAATCACATATTTTATAAAAGGTCATCAGTTAACACTATATATACACGTGAGAGCAAAAATTGTTTCATATATATTCGCTTGAAACACGCATAATCAAAAGCTCATATGTTATCCATATTTATAACAAATATATATAAAAAAAATTATTATGTTAGAACCTTAAAAACATGAAGGCGGGGGCGTGGCCGACTGCCGAGCATGGTGGACGTGCTTTAATTCAGCTCCTGCTCCAGCAAGCGATTTAAAGCGGACATCGCACTCATACAGACCCCAAAACTTGCTACACATACTGGGAACTTGAAGTCATCGGAATGGCTACCGCTAAAACTAAGAAAACCGCAGGGAAACAGGAGTTTTTTACTCCCCGGCCTACCAAACGCCGCGAGGATGCGGATCCTCAAGATGGCGGCGGATCTACACCTCATTCCCCTGTGAAAACGATTACGTACTCAGAGGTTGACTTGGCCACATTCACCTTCCGGATGGAGACGCTGTTTAAAGACTTCTCAGAGACATTAACAACGCGCTTAGACACGGTGGCTGCGGACATAAGGAGAGACATTCAGGATATTGGTGAGCGAACCTCTCATCTGGAGGGTAAAATGTCCGAGATGGCGACAGCGCATAATGATATGGCTGGTGTGGTGGAGACGCTTGAAGCTAAGTTACAGCAATGTCTCAATAAAGTAGCGGATCTTGAAGACAGGTCCCGCCGAAACAATTTAAAAATCAGAGGGGTCCCAGAGTCAATACACCCCCGAGATCTCGGGACATATGTAGCGGATTTTTTTTCATTTTTGCTCCCTGGGGTCACTCCGGAAACGATACTCATGGATAGGATCCACAGATTGCCGAAACCGCCATCGGCACCCAGAAAGCACCCAGGGATGTAATATTGAAGTTACACTATTACAAGCCGCGAGAGGATATATTACGTGCACTACGTAAACCGGATGTCTTGGGATCCCAATATGGTCACCTTGCTGTACATCCTGATTTTTCGAAAGCAACCCTGCAACAGCGTAGATTGTTTCGGCCTATCACAACTACACTACGCTCGGCTGGAATTTTATACCGCTGGGGCTTTCCCACCAAGCTGGTTGTTCTCCGAGACGGCACAACTACGGTGTTCAACTCGACAGAGGAAGGTCGAACAACTCTGGAATCCTGGGGATTACAAATAGAACCCGATGTCCAAGAGCGACTGTCACAAGTGCCCAAATTGCTGCCTGAATGGCGTGTTCGCTGAATGGTACATTTTGTTTTTGGGACTTCCGAACCCAAAGTCGCCCCCACCTGGTTCCTCCGAAACAGAACAGTCCCATTTGAATTGGATTGCTCCACGATATCAGTTGGGTAATGTTGCTGTCTTTATTTCAGCAAACTGTCGTTTCGCTGCTGGTTGCAGATGCCCCCCCCCATCTTTTGGTTTAATTATTTATTTTGTTCTCCTGTTTCTCCCCCTTTTTGTATAAGGGTACGGGAACCTCCCACTGTAGGGAATTCCCGATGGAGTATGGCGTTCCTGAACGCACTCTGTTTTGTTAATGTTTATAACTTGTTTATTTGCTTACTTGTTCTTTTTTTATTTCTAACCCTCCCTTCCTCCCATTCTTTAATCCTAGGGGGATGCAGCCCCTATCATACTTTGCTAATAGATAAATATACAGAGGCAACGTACATGAATATAAATAGCAGTGTTTGTATAGAATTTTATGAAAGTAGTTACCTATAATGTAAAGGGCCTAAACCTGCCCGTTAAAAGGCATTCTTTATACAGGGATATACGCACCTACGACGCTGATGTTGTATGCCTCCAGGAGACACACTTTCGAGGACTATAGACCACCCAAAACTTTATGCACCACAATATCGCACTCAATTTCATTCCACCTATAGAGCTAAATCTAGAGGGGTGACAATACTGATTCATAATAGGGTTGCGCTACAAACTCATCGTATTGTTACTGATCCCAGAGGCAGATATATTATATTAGTGTGCACTATTGACGGTAGACTTCTATACGCTTGTGTCAGCTTATGCTCCTAATAGTTCCCAAACTCAATTCATGACACATCTAATGAACAAAATTACAGATGTACTTTCAGGTGACTTAATAATGTGTGGAGACTTTAACGTTTGTTTGGATCCAATTAAAGACCGATCGAATCCCTCAGGGACCCATTCAAGACACAGACACAGACACACACAAAACTTCATTCCTTTCTCAGACAACACCAACTGTATGACGCTTGGCGCGTGTTTCATCCCACAGAGAGGGATTATACTTTTCGTTCAGGGGTGCATAATAGTTATTCACGCATTGATTACTTTCTAATTCCAACCAACCTACTTCCACGCATTACTGACTGCAATATACTCCCTTTTACGTGGTCGGACCATTCCCCGATGACTATTGTTTTACAAGATGACTATAAATCGTACACTGGATCACCCTGGAGATTTGGGGAACATTTACTTAAACATGAACCGGCGCTGACAGCGATTCGGGAAACATTAATTATTTTAAAGAAAATGTGTCCTGAAATGAGCCCATTTACAATTTGGCAAGCCCATAAGACGGTGGTTCGGGGGACGTGCATCCAATGGGGGACTAGACTTAAGAATTATACATGACGCAACGTGTAACTAGATTACGAAATATAAATGACATAGACACACGTAACAAAGCATCTCCGACTCCAGAATTAGCAGACGAATTAGACGTGGCGCTACGTTCCCTGACGGATTTAGAGGCTGATAAATATCGCATAGCCATGAATAGAATGCGTGCCAAATTTTATGCGTTTCAAAATAAACCGGGCAGACTCCTAGCCCGCAAACTTAAACCCTCCCCTTCAAACGTTGGGATCTCACATCTTAAAACGGATGGTGGAATTATTTACAATCCGATGGCAATGGCAAATGAATTTGCGAGTTACTACGAAAAATTGTACAATCTGGGAGGTGGATGACACTAATGTTCATCCCACGTCCGATACTATTGACGCTTACCTACGCAATATCAACCACCCAAAATTATCGGCTACACAAGCGAATAAATTGGCCTCTCCCATCACCCAAGAGGAGCTCTCTGAAGTACTTAAAGCTTTACCGAAACGGAAGGCCCCAGGTCCAGATGGATTGACGGGTTTATACTATCTGACTGTCTCTCCCCAACTCTTCACACACTTAAGTAAAGTTTTTGAAGATGCGAGAGAGCAAGGTTTTTTTCCACCAGACATGTTACGAGCGCATATTATCACGCTCCCTAAACCGGGCAAGACCCCTGACATCTGTCGTAACCTTCGTCCTATATCGTTGCTTAATGTGGATATAAAGATTTACAGTAAGATACTGGCGAATAGACTGCAGCGTATTCTGCCCTCATTGATAGGACAGGACCAGGTAGGATTTATTTCGGGCCGACAAGGCCCAGACAGTACGAAAAAAATTGATCAATCTGATGGAGGTGTTAAGACGATCGGGACAATCGTGCCTGGTCCTGTCCTTAGACGCTGAGAAGGCGTTCGATAGGGTGAGTTGGTTGTTCCTTCGTGTGGTTCTTCAAACGTTTGGTTTTCCGCCTCCAGTATTAGCTGCAATTCAGGCCCTATATGATTCCCCTTCCGCTAGAGTTGTCAACTCAGGATTCCTCTCGGAGGAATTTAGAATAACGAATGGCACAAGACAGGGATGCCCCCTCTCTCCCCTTTTGTACGCCTTAGTGTTGGAGCCACTTCCTCAGGCTATACGGCAAAATAATGATATTAGAGGCATCGCCGTTGGTCCGACGATTCATAAAATACATCTGTATGCTGACGATATTCTTCTGACCTTGACAGAACCGGAGGCTTCCCTATCCGCCCTTTATGGGGAGCTGGAAGTGTACAGTAGAGTCTCATACCACTTAGTGAACTTGCTTAAAACACAAGCCCTCCCACTTAATATTCCACATCAATCACTAGACATTGTTAAAATGCATTATAATTTTGATTGGCGCAAAACATATTTAGTATATTTGGGACTTCGAATCACGGGACATCCAGACGGTCTATATAAACACAACTATGAACGCGTTCTTTCTGAGACTAGGTCACTAATACATCTGTGGAGATCGAGGGAAGTCTCATGGATGGGAAGGATGGCGGCAGCAAAGATGGTGATCTTACCGAAATTACTTTATGTGTTTCGAGCTCTACCGCTTAAACTACCTAGGTCATTTCTAGTTACGTTGCAGTCTATATTGGTGTCTTATGTATGGAATAATAAGAGACCGCGAATAGCGCGCAGACTGTTATGCTACAGACAAAGAGACGGGGGATTGAACATGATACATATCCAACATTATTTCTGGGCATCATGCCTTGCCTCCTTGTCAGAGGTGTTTCATAGCGTCCTACGCCACAATGGCTCACCATTGAGGCAGCATACATGGAGGGACATGACTTGGCTAAAGTGTTATGGGTCCCTCCAAAGGACAGACCGCGGTTCCAGTCGCCGTTGGCTACCACGTCTCTGCACCTGTATATTTGGGATCGAATTTTTCCCCTTATTACGTACCATCACCCCATCTCCATGGCGATGCCAGTGGAAGCACTCCGCTACATTCTACCACAAGGGAGATGCCGTCAATGGCTACAATATGGAATTACGAATCTCCACCATTTCTTTGACACGGCCGCCATTCTTCCTTTCGAGACTATATGCACCAAATTTAAAGTACCACAAACAAGTTTTTGTCTTATTTACAATTACAATCCTATTTTAGGTCACAATCGGTATTATCTAAGTTGAGAGCTACTTGCCATTGTTGTCTGAAACTGAACTTTTTTGCTTAGACCCTCTTGCAACCGCTAGACCGATTTCGTTATTTTATAGAGTACTTAACACGCCAACACGGACTGTGGTCTGGTCTTTCCAAAACACCTGGGAAAAGAACTTGGTTCGAAAATTTACGCCTACACAATGGGCATCCGCCTTCATGTTCGCTGTGGGGGCGACTAGATGTGTTACTCTGATAGAGACTCAAAGAAAAATACTGTACCGGTGGTACCTCACTCCGGACAAGATCAAACGATTTGCTCCACAACATTCGGATCTCTGCTGGAGGTGTTCCCTGGATCTATGAGCCACATATGGTGGTACTGCCTCTGATAGCCCCTTTGTGGAGAGACATTTCGTCACTGGCGACAGAAATATTGGGTACACAGATTCCGCACTCACCTGAAGTCTTATTACTGGGCATGATTAAACTTCCACGACTCAGCTACGGATGTTATTTATCCTCATTTCTACAACCGCCCTACTTCTCGCACGAAATTGGAGAACTATGCTGGTTCCCACTTGCAAACAGGTGACCGACCTTTTGGAACAATACCGTAGCTTTGATTCTAGGATAACAATGGCGGAAGGATTACAATCTCCCAAATGGGACCCATGGAAACTTTGGGATGTACACAAAATATATAAGGCATGCGGTCTCTAGTAAAAGTCTATGTTTGAGCTATATACCTCCTGCTGCAAACCCCTCCCCCCCCTTTTTTTTTTTTCTCTTTTCCCCCCCTCCCTCCTTCCCCCAAGGTTGTTGAATATATGTATATTTTTCTTGTCTGTCTGGAAATACCCAATAAAAATGTAATTTAAAAAAAAAAAAAAACATGAAGGCATACAAGTACTGAAGGAGGGTCGTCATAAACTAATTATAAAAAGGGGATGCGTATACGGCACAATACATACATTAAATGGACCGAACCAGTTACAGTCCATCATTATTAGTTATCGGAGCTGGAAGGTACTATATAGCTCGAATTCGTAAACATGATATCTGAGGGAAGAAAAAAGAAAAGGGGGAAAGAAAAGGAAGGGAGATCTATACTAGCAAATCAAGTAGGGTGGACTAACACACCCCATTCAAAAGGAAAGCGATGGATATAATGACACAAAGAATTGCATATATAAATAAATGGATTGATGAGAGCTCCAAAAAATATATACATATTCATATTACCTGGAGTGACCAAAAATATAGATATTTACGTATACGGGAAACCAAAAATTGTGATTCTAAATAATTGTATAGCAGAGAGGTTAGGACCACTATTTATGGATGAGGCCTAATTAAATATTGATATACTCAGAGGTGGGGTATAAAAGGGGTGAGCCTTCAATCGTTAAGTGGCAAAGCTCGAAATCAGCATTTAGTCCAGATGGTTGTAGTGAATGCCTCCCTCGCTTGTTCCCACGGCGTCTATGGCAAGCTCGAAGCTTTCCTCGCGGTTTCCTGGAGGGCGGCAGATCCGATGAGGTCATCACGCTGCGTGATGACATCATCGACAGGCGCCTGTAAGAAAAACTCAGGAAGGGAAGGAGGGGGCTCCTTTGGAGCCCCCTATCTCCCCGACCATTTAACTTACAGTGATGCTTATTGCATCGCTGGAAAGGGGAGAGTCTCACAAAAGTTGCACAAAATCAGTGCCAAATCGCAATTCAAACCAGGAGGGGGCTGATATCTTCGATGTCAGCCAGGCCCCACCCACTGACAACCTCACCATGTGTGTGAGGATGTCAGTGGGCCAGTTAACCCCCCTAGCTGCCATGTGGAGATGGGGGGATCCTTTGGCGAAATGATTAAACTATCTCCCCTAGCCCAAGAATTTACAGGAACTGGAGGCTTTTTGCCAAGAAGAACGGGCAGCTTTACCATCTGCGAAGATAAAGAGCCTCATCCACAAATACCACAAAACACTTCAAGCTGTCATTGATGTTAAAGGGGGCAACAGGGCCGCCATCAGGGCATTACGCCCCATGCTGTCGTAAGGGGCCTGGGGGGTCCCGGTTCCCCGTCGGCAGCGGCGTCGCCCTTTTACAGCTCTGGTATCAGAGTCGATGAGTCCGAATCCGGAGCTGTGTCTCTGCTGCAGGAGCCGGAGAAAACACTGTCTCCTCCGGCTCCTGGAAGCTTCACTGGCTGGCTGGGCGGGGTCAAGCAGCGTGTGGGGGCCTCCCAAGCACGTTGCTTTGGCTCCGCCCCTCCACTCAGTGAAGCTGCGCGCCTGAGACGGAAAGCCCGGGCTGAAGACAAGAAGACAGAAGAAAAGACAGCGGAGTGGTGAGCCAGGGCCCAGTCCCCAAGGCCCAGACCCCAAGGCCAGACCCAGGGCCCAGACCCCAGTGACCAAGGCCCAGCCCCAGGGACTAGACCCCAAGGCCCAGACCCCAGAGGCCATCATATACAGCCCGTTTGTGAGTTTTATTGCTGTGGATACTGTGATACGCTCATACATACTGCACATTACTGGGAGTTTTATTGCTGTGGTGCTATGTTATGTCCTTAGAGGTTGAGGGAGTGCCGGGGGGCCCCATCATTTCTGATGGCTGCCCTGGGGGGCAACACACGGTATTAAGAACTGGGGTATGTAAACTTTTGATCAGGGTCATTTTGGGTTGTTTCTGTTGTCATTATGGTTTAGAAAGAGTAAACACACTTGATAATAAATGGCTTCAGCAAAACACTAACCATGAGTGAAAGACATGCATTTGTGTTATCATTCATACTCCCTGAATAATAATAAAACACACACACACACACACACACACACACACAAACTGGAATGTGGAAAGCTGGTGGGGACGCGCAGAATGCTGGTAGTGCATTCTGCCAGCTGCCCCAGCCCCTGGAGTACACCTACTCGTGCAAATGCTATGTATTGGTGTATCCTTTAACATCACCTTCCCCTGATCTCAGACTACAAAGTGAAGAGGTTAGTCTGCACACACACACTACAGTGTGCAGAGCTGCACAGCAAGGGGGGGGGGCAAGCAGTGTCCAGCTCCCGTTACTTGCTTCCCTGTGTCTTTAAAGCAGCGCTTAGTGGAAGCCCCTGCACAGGCAGCCTGCCATCTCTGAGCAGCAGCCCTGTAAGAACGCTTGCTCAGTGTTAGAATGAATCCACAATTTTCAGCTGCTGGTTTGCTTATAGTCAATATGTGTCAGTGGCTGAAATTTCAGTGCATCAAATAGTAAAAACATTAATAATATTGTGTCAGTGTCGAGCTAGGATGATTGGTATTTTTATTAGTGTGGGTGCTCATATGCCTGTCCAAACTAGACAGTGAAGGCACAGGTTTGAATCCCGACCAGAGCACCTCTCCAGTAAGTGTCCTTGGGCAAGACACCCAACATTACATACTTGCCTACCACACATTATCGGCTGTGGAGTCCAGTGCAACATCTCTACCTTAGACCGTGCATAAGAAAGTCAAATCCAGTTCAGCACATCCCACCAATACAACTGTGGGGAAGCAAGTTTCGACTTTACAAGAAGCGGGTTCAACCTAACCAGGTGACTGATCTACAATCATGGAAAGATGACCCGATCCCACTCAGAGGACGCCAACAGCAAGGGTCCTTGGGCAAGACACCTACAATTCGCCTACCTCACAAAATACTTGTGCGTCTCATAGATTGTAAGTTCCATTGGGAACAGGGACCCCCCCCCCCAAATCAGGTCATCATCCATGTGTGGTATTCTAATGTATCAACCCCTGTACATGGATCTTGTAAAGCACTGTGGAATTTGTGGCACAATAAAGGATAATAATAAATACAAAAGAAGTTAGATCCCCCCCCTCCCTGCTACCCATTTTCATTTTTAAGATAAAAGTTGATTTAAATTGTGCCATACCTTCAACGAAGTTGATGAAGTGTGCTATATGATCACTACTGTCGTGGACAGCGGGCTCTGTATGTATGATATTCTTCTCAAAGATGTATTTATTTTTTTATTTCGGGGAAAAAGCCTAGATTTTCTGGTCATAAATGATGCTCAGTTTTTAGGCAAGTCTGTAAATTACTTAAAAAGGTTTGACCTCTAGCTTATTGCAGTCAGTTGAACAATATTGCATCACTACTTTGTCTACCATCTCCTTACCTGTGCGCATTGTAGCCTCCTCTGTACGGTCTTGGGTGATGACCTCTAAGCGCTGGGACAGGCTGAGCCTTGAAGGGAAATAAAGATCATGTAAAACATGGTTTTACAACCAAAGTCACAAACCATGTCTTGTATACGTATTTTTGTCATCTGTCAGACTTTCAGTAAATGGTCCTGACTCAACTCTCCATTGAACCAAATAGGACGTTCCAGGCACCATGACCACCATGCTGCCTCAAGCGATTCCATGCATTCATTTCATAGCAAATAACTGATCCAACACCGCAAGAGGGGAATGTAAAGGATGTAGCTCACATGCTCCTAGTATTTAGAGAATAGAGGTACCAGAGGCACTTTATTTTGTGAATAAACTCTCAGCAGGTTTGTTTACAAAAAGATAGCTTAAGCATTTGTGCGCATACGTGGAATATTAACTAAATTAAATGGTTTAAGCATTTATAAACCAACAATTAAAGAGGCACAAGATACAGTTTGTGATTAAACACAAAAAGAATACAGAATAAAAACCAAAAACAAATTAGTAGGATTTCTGCATTCACGTGATAAATTTTAATCGTTATTTGATTTCAGATCGTCATTTTTTTGTTTACTTCTTTACTTTGAAGAAAATAAGGACCAACCAGAGCATGGAGAGGATCTGGATGAGGATGGGAAGGACCCATTTGCCTTGCATTAGAGTGCACCTGGGTACAACTTTCTAAACCGGTCTGGGAAATAAAAGTTCCAAACAGTTCATAGGTGAAAGGCCGTAAATCGACACTCATGCAAGTTTAGGTGGCATGCTCACATTTCTGTGCTTTTAATTAAAATTTGACATTTCTTTTGGATACCCACCTTGCTAAAACAGAATTTTCTTAGTAATGGACAAAACGGATATTGAACTCACATGTCTTTTGTGAATCAATAACTATATACAAACATCGGAGTCTTACAGTGGTATTCAAGCCAATATTAAAGTCATTGTATGAATTTGCTTGTCAACCGAAGCGTCATGACAACTTTGCGTGGACAGAGTTTGCCAGGAGATAAGATGGAAATAGAAGACATTTGGCATAAAGGTGCCAGCTTCTCAGTTTTGACTTTAAGCGAACAACTCTAATTGCTCTTACTGACCATTTACTTATCCTCAACAAGTCCTATATTTTCCACAGCCTTTACATTGCACCTTTCTCTCTACGATATCGCATCAGGGGATGGATAGGTGTTTGTCTTAATCAATGTGAGGTCTCACGTCTTGAGATTTTATAGATTTATATCTCTCGAAATCTGTTTTCACACGGCAACACTGGGCAGCAACATGTTTGGGAGTCTTGGATGGAGTTTACTGGGTGACTGCTGCACAACTGGCTCCAAGCAGGGATGCTGAGGTGCTTTGCCTGCAATGTGGTACATGGAATGAACAGAGGGCCATCCGGTTGGACAACTTTTCTACGCACATTACCAGGAGCTTCACTAGGATCCAAGAGTTACAACACATTGACTCTACACACAAGCCTTTATCAAGCCTTGAGAGTAGTTCTAAAACCTTGTAATGCTTACATCCCAATAAAAAATAAATTAAAAAAATGATCAGCCAATAATAATCCTGGCAGTGTGCCCACAGACTCTGATATGTACTTCATTGCCCTCTGTGAACCGGACTGGGATCCAAGTAAAAAAATGCATGTGCCCTGCACATGCTTTTTTTTTTCTTTTCAAGCTCTTCCACTCACAACTGGTGGAATGCCAACCAGGGAGAGGGAGACCGTTTTTATTTTATAAACGTAAAGGCTGGAATACCAATAAGATAAAACTACATAATCCTGTATTGGAGGGTGGCTGTTATAAGAGCTTCCAAAGCACACGCAGAAGAGAAAATAGCTCAGTCAGTAAAAAAGGGGGACAAAACATTTTTTAGATACATAAACGAGAAAAGAAAAGTAAAACAAGGATTAGTTAGATTAAAAACAAAAGGAAGGGGGCGTGGCCGGCAGCCGAGGGGAGCGGACGTGTTCACGAGGAGCTCCGCACGTCTGCTGCCTTTCGGGTCCATTAATGTATTTTTAAGCAGCTTTTCAGAGATATTTGGACTCCGGCTAGCTGGCCAACGGAACCGAGCTGACCGGAGGCCGTTTTGTCCCCCCCTCCGGACTCGAGACGACCTATCCAGTCGCGGGTATGTGGATGCCACGAGGAGCTGGCGGCCATATTGCGGCCTTCGACCCGGCTTTCGCGATGCCTGTCCCCAGCTGTACTACCGCCTTCACCCGACCTAATGCTGCTTTGGAGGCTGGGGTGATGGAGGGCCCCCGTCTCTCAGCCACCCGAGAGGAGAGCCTGAAGAGAGAGTTGGAAGGGCTGGCGGCCGGCGGTGGGATGGACACCCTCCCCCTGTGAGGAGTTCGGACGCCTACCTTACAGGCCTGGAGGCCTGTTTACAGCTGCTGGAGGGGGAGGACGAAGATGCCCCGCTCACCAGGGGGGATTGGCGGCGGATGATGTCTGTCTTACGGGGCTGTCAGAAGGAGGAGATCCTGGGAGAGAGTATGGCTGCTGTGCGCCTGGTCGGGGCCTGTTCCGCGGCTGTGATGGAGGACCACGACACGGGCGATGTCCGGGCCGAGGTGATGGCTCTGGAGCCTGTGCCCCGCATTGGGAAGGCGACGGCACTTGTTATGGCTCTGGAGGTGGATGCTCGGTCGCTGGACGTGAAGTCGCCGCTGGATGACCCCGCTGGACCGAGCCTGTCAGCTGGCGGCGGCATGCTTGTCCACGAGAACACCGCAGAGGCTGCAGCACCCATTACCGCTGCGGAAAGGTGCCTGGAGATGGCTTTGGATACCCCTAAGACGCCTGCGACATTGGGACTGTACGACCGCTGCTTGTCACTTGCCGGTGAGAGAAAGTTGCTGACTCGGTCCCACAGGCCGTCCCTCGCTACGGCGCCAAATGTGGCCCTTCTCCGCACTGCTGAGGTTTGGTGTTGCGGGTGGTCGGGGGCCTTTTCGCAATGTCAGTCCTGCTTCCCGCCGCATGGCTTGGCCTACTCGGCTTTGCTCTGCCTGTTCTGGATTTGCTACCGTTCCGGGACACAGGTTGATGGCAATTGCTTGTATCTCTCTGAGTCAACCCCCGTTTTTTCTGATTCTGGCTGTGGACCCTCTGCTGTTTTTAGTGGATTCTGATGACTTTTTTTTTTTTTTTTTTTTTTCTTTTTCTTTCCCCGATTGGGGACATTATCCCTATTTTTGCCCCTTTCCTCCCGTATTTAGACATATTGCTATTTTATGCTGAGAACCCCTCCCCCCTTCTGTTGATGTGTGTTATATGGCTGAGTACATGCTGATCTTTTATTTTTCCTGAACTGTATTTGCTGACAACCCCCCCCCCCCGCATTTTGACACTTTTTCAGAGCATCTTTTGGGATTTCCCCCCTCTTATGTTTTACATGCAAATGATGTTTGGCCCTGCGAGGCCAACCCAGCTGGTTGAAAAGTGAAACGTCATACCCCCCCCCTTCCCCTCCCCCTATTGATTTCTACTATACGTTGAGATCCTCCCCCCTATCGGGAGTTGTTTGTTATTTTCCACACGTGTAAATCTGCTATAGCTGGCCCTGCGTGGCCCTTGCTTCCATATGTTTGATTTTTTGCTGACTTTATTCACAAAATAAAATCTTAAATACAAAAAAAAAAAAAAAAAAAACAAAAGGAAGGAAGGTATGTAGAAGAGGATAAAAGTCTCGCTGACTGCCTCAATGAATATTTTTGTTCAGTCTTTGCAGAAGAAAAGGAAGGAAAGGGACCTCAGTTAGGAGAGAACACTAAAGAGACATTTACATATCAGTTTACAGAGGAGGAGGTTCTACAGCAGCTGTCTAAAGTAAAGACAAATAAGTCAATGGGGCCTGATGGGATCCACCCTAAATTATTAAAAGAGCTCAGTGATGTAATAGCAAAACCATTAACAGATTTATTTAACCAATCCTTGTTAACGGGAGTCGTCCCAGAAGACTGGAAATTAGCAAATGTTGTGCCCATTTACAAGAAGGGTAGTAGGGAGGAATCGGGGAACTATAGGCCAGTTAGTCTTACATCAGTAGTGGGGAAATTAATGGAAACCATGTTAAAGGAAAGGATTGTTGAACATCTAAAAACACATAGATTACAGGATCAGAAACAACATGGGTTTACCTCAGGGAGATCATGCCAAACTAATCTTATTGATTTTTTTGATTGGGTAACAAAAATAATAGACACAGGTGGTGCAGTAGACATTGCTTATTTAGATTTCAGTAAGGCTTTTGATACTGTTCCGCATAGAAAGCTTATCAATAAATTGCAATCTTTGAGCTTGGATTCCAATATTGTTGACTGGATTAGGCAGTGGCTGAGTGACAGACAACAGAGGGTTGTGGTAAATGGAGTTTATTCGGCGCAAGGTCTTGTTACCAGTGGGGTACCTCAGGGGTCAGTACTTGGACCCATTCTCTTTAATATTTTTATTAGTGATATTGCAGAAGGTATTAATGGAAAAGTATGTCTTTTTGCTGATGACACAAAGATTTGCAACAGGGTTGACGTTCCTGGAGGGATCAGCCAAATGACAAATGATTTAGGTAAACTAAAAAAAATGGTCGGAGTTGTGGCAATTGAGTTTTAATGTGGATAAGTGCAAGATAATGCACCTGGGACGTAAAAACGCAAGGGCTGAATATAGAATATTTGATACAGTCCTAACCTCAACATCTGAGGAAAGGGATTTAGGGGTCATTATTTCAGAGGATCTAAGGGTAAGTAGTCAATGTAATAGAGCAGCAGGAAATGCTAGCAGAATGCTTGGTTGTGTAGGGAGAGGTATTAGCAGTAGGAAAAGGGAAGTGCTCATGCCACTGTACAGAGCACTGGTGAGACCTCACTTGGAGTACTGTGTGCAGTACTGGAGACCGTATCTCCAGAAGGATATAGACATCTTAGAGAGAGTTCAGAGAAGGGCTACTAAAATGGTGTACGGCTTGAAGGAGAAAAGTTACCAGGAAAGGCTTAATGATCTTAACATGTACAGCTTGGAAAAAAGACGAGACAGAGGAGATATGATAGAAACATTTAAATACGTAAAGGGAATCCACAAGGTAGAGGAAGGGAGTATATTTAAAAGGAAACAAAATAGCAAAACAAGAGGACATAGTCTTAGATTAGAGGGGCAAAGGTTTAAAAGTAACATCAGGAAGCATTATTTTACTGAGAGGGTGGTGGATACATGGAACAGTCTTCCAGTAGAAGTGGTAGAGGCCAAAACAGTAGGGATGCACCGATACCACTTTTTTAAGACCGAGTACGAGTACAGATACTTTTGTTCAAGTACTCACCGATACCAATTACCGATACTTTTATTTTATGTCATGTGACGCTTTCCAAGAAGAACAGACCTTCTATAAAGTCCCCAGGTCTCATGGATATTGCCCCAGCTCATGGATATCCTGCCACCCTGCTCATGGATATCCTGCCCCCCAGCTCATGGATAATGCCCCCCTGCTCATGGATATGCCCCCCTGCTCATGAATATGCCCCCCTGCTCATGAATATGCCCCCCAGCTCATGGATATGCCCCCCTGCTCATGGATATGCCCCCCTGCTCATGGATAATGCCCCCCTGCTCATGGATAATGCCCCCCTGCTCATGGATATGCCCCCCACTCTCCGCTCATACTTACCTTCCTTCAGCGACGCCGGGAAAGTCTTTGCGCGCGTGCGCTCGTTGGAAGGACCCCAGCCGCGACCACGTGGGACCATGTGATCGCGGCTGGGGTCCTTCCAACGAGCGCGCGCGCGGAAATTTTCCCGGCGTCGCTGAAGGAAGGTAAGTATGAGCGGAGAGCAGCTGCAGGGCCTGTCTGAATGCTCTATCTGCATTCGGACAGACCCTGCAGCTGCTCACTTTGTTTAATACTTACCTTCCTTCAGCGACGCCGGGAAAGTTTCCGCGCGCGCGCTCGTTGGAAGGACCCCAGCCGCGATCACATGGTCCCACGTGGTCACGGCTGGGGACCTTCCAAGGAGCGCGCGCGCGCGAAGACTTTCCCGGCGGCGCTGAAGGAAGGAAGGTAAGTATAAACCAAGTTAGGAGAGGAGCTGCAGGGCCTGTCCGAATGCCGATAGAGCATTCGGACAACCGCCGCAGCCCCTCGGATACCGGCAAGCCGGCTCAATGCCGGCTTCCGGTATCGGAAAAAAATATCGGGGGTACTGCACGAGTACCAAGTACTCCTGCAGTACCCGGTATCGGCACCGATATCGATACTAGTATCGGTATCGGTGCAACCCTACAAAACAGTAATTGAATTTAAGCAAGCATGGGATAGGCATAAGGCTATCCTAAAAAAAAGATAAATCCAGGTAAAGTATCCATGTAATTGGGCAGACTAGATGGGCCGAAAGGTTCTTATCTGCCGACAGTTTTCTATGTTTCTATGTTTCTATCCCTACTCTCTTCACGCTTGTTTTGGCATTCACATACTGCTTTGTCAATGGCATTGTCCCAATCTCTCTATATTATTAGGCAAAAATTGGCTGGAATAGACATTCAAATAATTATTTATTGGATCGATACGAGACCAAAAACTGGTCACCAGTGGAGAGTACAAAGTGCGTCTCAATAGAAAAGGGGTAGTCCACTACCAAATATTTATCCAGGCAAAAACCACAAGACATTACGTTATACATGGCACAATTAATACAACAGCGCGTGATCTTGTTTGGTTTTCCATATCCCTAGTGTCAGTATAACTTGATCACTGTCTTCGAGTCCGTGTGTGTCTTATCTCTTGCACGCTACATTTCAAACATTCTAGGTTGTAAGATTCAAACCCCCTCCCCAATGAAGTTGAGGCAATGTATTTTTGCGTACTCATACAAGTGATCATTTGTTTTTGTGAAGTATTAAAGTGTTAAGCCCATACAAATACAAGAGTATCCCACAATTTTCTTTTCCATTTCGAGTCTGCTGAGGAATGGTGCAATCTGAAGCCTTGGCATTTTGATAAATTAGAGTGGGGTAGAAGAAGTTTTCGCAATAGGAATGGATGGAGGGGGTACAGTACATCCCTTGCAGATGTCGCGCGTCTAGCCAACGTCATGGGTGGGTGCAACAGAAAACTGCTCATCCTTCCGTGAAAAAACACTGATGATATACTCTATTGTTTAGAGATGGTTTAAAAGAGGTGCGCCCAGGAAGCTTCCTCAATTGAGACTCCTGCTTGGCTGTGTAACCGGAACAAGCCAGAAATTAGCCGCCATCTTGTTCCCTAGCAGCCATCTTAGGTTGAGCTGAGATTCACGCACTTGTAAATAGCTAATATTAGCCGACATTGGAATGTCTGAAATCTATGCAAACTTTTCTGAGACTTGCTGGCATAGCAATTAAATAAAGAATCTGGCCTGTATAAACAGTGGGTGCCAAAAAGTTGATTTAGAAACACAAAAGGTCAGAGAGCCTTGGCCGAAGACAAAGACACTCCTTAGGACATCTGGGCTCTTATCTGGTTTGCAGGTAAACAGGGCCTCTGGGGAGTGAGAGTGCCACTAGCCGAACTTTAAATTATCTGTTTTAATTGCATGAGAAACTGCCAATTTGTGCAATGTCTTTGTGTCCGAGATGAGGGGATGGCATATTTGCCCTGGGGAGGGCGAATCACCCATGGGTGGGTTGTTGGCATGCACCTTTTTGCGTATTCATGTATAAGAATTGAAACCCATTCTGATCTCATCACGCAGTCTTTGCGATTCAATCCAGATGGAGACTTGACGTCAATAAAGAACGCCTTTCCTGCCATTGACTCGTGTCCGGCTTGTCATTGTCTGCACTGTGCTGACCTTTCTCCCGACAGAACTGAGTGGATTGCCATTACAGCTATAGCTGGGCTTCACAGCAGAAAGAAGGAAGAAGACTTCAACGCTGTCAGTGATTTATTGGATTTCCATGTTGTTGCTGATACTAAAATCAGAGTTAATCATTATCTAAGCTTGAAGCATATTTCATATATTGAGGTACTGAATTTTATAGGTTATTGCCTACACTAATCAACAGTCAGTAAACCTAATCATCTACCGTAGTTTAAGAAAATCTAGCTTCACCCTCTCCCCAGGCTCTGCATCTACACTCCTAGAGACTCCCAGGTATTCGGCTATCAACCATGACGTCATTCAAGCCACTCTATTGCTCCAATCATACTGTTCTTAGATTATATTGCCTTTTATGTATTATTCTCAGGCTGATTAGTTTTCTTTCTAAAGTTTTCCCTCTGTTTTCCATAGACTCTTATCGGTTTCCCCCACCCCCTCCCATGTCGTAAACTCAGTGCATACAGACCCTACTTCTCCTAAATATCTGTCTCTTTCTACAGCTCGCCACACACAGCCATCACCCTCTCCACAGGCTCTGCACTCTGCAGTCCCACCCAGTCCTGGGCCCAAACGCATTGCTTCTCTTCCAGCTGCTGCCACTTTTTTCTAATTAACCTTTTACGTCCAAACTCCTGGTCATTCCCATGCAATCCCGGCTATTTTCGAGCTGGCCGCCAGCTCCACACTCGCCCCGCTCCCCTTACCTCTGTCCTTTAGATTGTAAGCTCACAGGATATCTGTCTGAGTACTTGTATGTAGTGCTGTATCAGTAGGGCAATTATCCTATGGGCAGGGCCACCTATTCCTTATGTGTTTTTTATTATGCCTCCTGTCTGTACTCATTGCAAAGTGCTGCAGATTTTGCAGAATGGCTGGTTACCCCAGAAGCAACTACCTTTAGCTCATTAATGCCTATCCCCTCTGTATTAGCTCACTTTCCTCTGTATAGTGTAGAAATATTCCTTTGTTTTACCTGCTGCTCCCCCCCCCCCCAGTGGCTTCTCCTCCCAGGAGGTCCTATTGTCCATTGATTGAAGGTCCCATTCCCTGTGCAGTTATTTGATCTGTTGATTTAATATGGTTGTATTCATGAAGGGGTCCATCCCTGAACGGATATAGCTGCAATTCTGCTTTGCTGCTCTGAACACTGGTTGTGCCTGGTGATTTGGGGTAAATCATTATTTTGGGGCTGAAGTTGCTGGATTTCAGACGCCAGCTTTGAGAAAACCAGAGACTGATGGAGGCACACAGCAGGTGTGCCAGGCGGTCGGTTACAGCACTATAGAAGTATCTGTAACTTGATTTGCTGTTTAGGCAAAACACCCATTCATGTAAAGTCTGGGTGAAACTAGACTTCCAGTGGCATGAAATGAGGATCTAGGACCGGTGTCAGCAACCTTGGCTCCCTGATGTTTTGGGAACTACATCTACCATGATGCTCAGTCACCCATTAGGCTGACTGAGCCACAGGGGAAATGTAGTTCCCAAAACACCAGGGAGCCAAGGTTGCTGTCCCCCTGATCTAGGAGGACTATTTATGGCTTCAGGCATTAGGCGCATAATGAGGTATGTAGTAATTGAATGTAAAAAGGAGTGTGTAAAGGATTTTGGGTCCATGTACAGGAAGAAATTAGATACTTTGGAAATCCCTATGACTAGACTCCCGAAGGTGGAAATCTTTGGGCACCTCCACCAGATGTGGATAGAAGCCCCAGATGTCCCTCGATACCACTCAAAAAGGGGGATCTGCAGTTAGAGCGATTCACAATTGAGGTGGGAGTCCGGTAGCTGAAGGTGAAGAGTTTAAAAGGCTGCCTTCTGATGACACTGTCCTGTGTGCACCTGATGCGCCAACAACAGTGGTCTGGTATAAATGGTTTCCCTGATTTCAGCTTCTCATCTATCCTTGTGAGAAGAATCAGTCCGGGATAAGTGAGAAGTTGCAAAACACAGAACTAGCATGGCTCAGCCATGTGATTTGAGGACAGAGGGTTTCAAAATTCAATCAGATATTGCATAAGGTTATATAAGAACAGGAGGAGGTAATGAGTAGTTTGGGGCACGTTAAAAACTTTACACAAAAGAAAGTGGAGGATCTTTGGGTGGAACTGGCCGAACAGGTTGATAGCAACAAAGTGGTGAGCTCTGATGTCCTGGGTATTCTTGCGTATTCTGCATAAAGCGGGAAGTATGTTGCATCAAAAGGTCAAGGTTGCAGACTGGGGAAGTAAAGGGAAAAGGGAGCAGCTATGAAGAAATGTTGTCTGATCAACTCTGATAAGGATTTAGGGGTAGAACATTTGTCGGAGAGAAGAAGGCATACTCCGGTCTTCCAGTTCAAACCAACATTGCTCCCCAGTCCCATAAGACCAGGTGTGGAGTCTGTAGACGTGTGCGCCGAATGGTAGCACCAGCGAGGGTCTGGTACTGCGAACCCCCACTGTAATTTTGGGTTACAACGAAGGTCAAAACTATAGCCAGGAAAGAATCAATGCAAAAAAAAAAAAAAAAAGAAGGGTTCCACCTGGAAAAATATTCTTTAAGAGAAGTAGGAGAAGTAGAGAATTTTTGGGAGGCTGCATTTATTTTTTCTTCTTCAAATTCCACTCTATAAAATGTGAGATGGAGACAAAATTTAGAGTGAAATTTGAAGAAGTAAAACAGAAAAAAAAAAAGTACATCCTCCCACGAATTCTCTACTTCTCTTTTAGGGCTGAAACAATTAACCCCTTCGTGAGCGGGCAGTTTTACACAAATCCGTCTTTTAGTGACCGCTGCGGTTTTTATCTTTCTGCGCTGTTAGTGTTTAGGTCAAATTTTCCTCTTACTTGTTTATTCAACCCACACATATTATACACCCTTTTTCCCGCCATTAAATGGACTTTCTAGAAATACCATTATTTCCATCATATCGAATAATTTACTATAAAAAAAATATGAAATATGAGGAAAATAATGGTAAAAACACACTTTTTTGTAATTTAATCCCCAAAATCTACAACCACCCAAAACGACCCCGGCTAAATAGGTTCAAAATTTTGTCCCGAGACTAGAAATACCCAATTTTTACATGCGTTTGCTTTTTAACCCCTTCACTGCTGAGACAGTTCACCTATGTGCGCTGCGCTCATTCTGACCATTTTGTGCTAATTATTTTTAGATGACAGCCTAGGTCCTATTTAAATAACCCCCCCCCCCAGACAAAAAAAAAAACTTTTAAAAAAAAAATCATTTTTTAAATTTTTTTATTTAATTTTATTTTTTATTTTTGTTTAAAACCAAACCTTGTCATGTTTGGTATCATTTGAAAGGCCATAATCAGGCCTTTCAAATGTTGGCAAATATGACCATCTAGCTGCCATGGATCGGGAGATAAAGGGATCCTTAGGATCCCCTTATCTCTACATGGCAGCTAGAGGGTTAACTGGCCCACTGACATCCTCACACATATGGTGAGGTTGTCAGTGGGTGGGGGGGGACCTGGAGGCTTGGCTGACATCCAAGATGTCAGCCCCCCTCCAGGTTTGAATCGCGTTTTGGCGCCAATTGACGCCGCAACGTGATCCGGCGGCGAAACGGTTAATGCCATACACCGCTGGAAAGGGGAGGCTCTCCCCTCTCCAGCGGTGCAAACGGCATCTCCCTAGCTTCAATGGTTGGGGAGATAGAGGGCTCCGAAGGAGCCCCCCCTCCCCTCCATTGAAATGCATGGGGACGCCTGCTGATGACGTCACCACACAGCGTGGCGACGTCATCAGCCTCGCCTGCCCATGTAAATCACATGGGCAGGCTTCCTCCCTGCCAGATCGCCGTGGGATCCGGCGAGGGAGGGGAGTATCAGGCGGAAGGGGGATTAGGCGCCGCTGACGTACCCTGTACGTCCGCGGGTCTAAGGGAGACCCGAGGACAAGACGTACAGGGTACGTCAGCGGCCCTTAAGGGGTTAATCAACAACTCATCAATAATGAAAAAATAGTTGTCAACTATTTTCATTAAATCGATTAATCGCTGTCGATTAATTGATTTGTGTACAGCACACACGGTTTAGAGTTAGACTGAGTTAAACGATATAACCTCAGACTCTGCTTCGGAGCCGATTGCAGAAGACGCCCCGCTGCTTTACTCGATATGATTTAGTTCTAGGATGTCAGACAAAACCAGTTTGTTTTTATTCAGTTTATAAAATTGTAGCAGCGCTATAGCAGAAACCCTGGGATACTGCCAATGGGTATAGGCATGTGTACCGCTGGTGTTTTATACTTACTTGAAGCTGAAGTCCTGTGCCACCACCCCAACCTACTGGTCACCCCCTCTTTGGTCCGGTCCCTTCCCACAATCTCTCTGCCACACTCAGGCTCAGTCTTTTACAAAAACCCACTCCCTCTCAAACTCAGGTCAGGTCCCTTGCCCCAACTCCCTCCCTTCCACCTCCGGACCCTCCTTCTGCGCAGGCTGTCTCATGAAATTATTGTAAATTGACACTCTACGCACCACTGACCGCTTATTAAAGTGGTCAGGCTGCGTGGATTGCCCCCCCCCTTTCTCGCGCTTTGCTTTCGTGCTGACATCATGTCTACCTGAGCGCTCGTAGCAGCGTTCGTTTGAGGAGAAAGCAGACATGGGCTTAAGCTGCGTACGCAGCCTCGATCCATCTCTGACCAGGCACTCGCGTACATTGCGTGCGAAAGGTATGCAATTTGCGTGTTTGTATGAACGCAATATACACTACGCAAATGGCTTACGGAAAAAGGAAAAAAAAAAAGGGGGGACCAGAGGTTAATTTTTTTTATTTTTTTAACAAATATTCCTTTTAAGTAAAAACAAAATGTATTTTTTGATCCGATAAACCGAAACAAACAATCTGCCAACTAATAGATTATGCAAACAATCGTTAGTTGCAGCCCTACTTCTCTTGGACATTTGAGGAGGAACTTTTTTTTCCTTCGAATTTTTTTTCTAATACTTTTTTCTAACACTCCAAGCAAAGGAAAAGAAGACTTGGTCCAGGCCAATAGATTCACGTGGATGAAATAGGAGGAGCAAAACGCACTAGCTGAAAGAGATCCCATGTTCTGGCCCAAATCCCTAGGTATTTTATTTTCTCAACAAAAGAAATGGATACTGGCACAGAAGGTGAGAGGTTGGGTCAAAAGGGACAGGAGATGTGAAGGACATCTGATTTCACCATATACATCTTTACGTTGGGACACCAAGCCATACACACAGAATTCCTCCAGAACGCCTGACAAAGAGTGGTCAGGATTAGAGAAAGAAAACAAACCCCCTCATTCTGATCTGCTGCATTGCTTTTTGGTATGACCTGCAAGGTCCACATACTGGTAATCTCACTGCTGCACAATGCCTTCTCAATCTCTTCTACTCATTTACTCTGCATTCTTCCTTAAATGGAACACATGCCCCTGTACCTGCAACCCCTCCACCATCTACATCTCTCCCTCCCTTCCCACATGATAGCCTCACATGAGCTTCTTTGTTTTCTCATAAACTGGTCTCCCTCTAATTCTCTTGCGCTCACACAAATCCCATTCCCACCTTCTCTTTCTCACTCTCCTGCTTTTACTTTATGCAGGTGACATCTCTCCAAACCCTGGCACCACAAGTCCACTACTTCCCTCTCATCCTTTCACACAAGTAATACAACTGCCCGCAATCCCAGCCACCTCATTCCCATAAACCCTCAGCGCCTGTCCTCTTTCTCCTGCGCCCTCTGGAATGCTCAGTCTGTGTGCAACAAACTCCCAGCTATCCACGACCTCTTCATCTCCAACTCCTTCAACCTCCTAGCTTTAACTGAAACCTGGCTTACTCCCTCTGAGACTGCCTCCGTTGCTGCTCTCTCACATGGCAGTCTACATTTCAGCCATACCCCCAGACCGGGTGAGAGACATGGTGGCAGGGTTGGAATTCTGCTCTCTCCCACCTGTACCTACCAGCATCTCCCTCCTCCCCCATCTCTATCCTTCTCCTCCTTTGAAGCACACTGCATCTGCCTGTTCTCTCCCCTGGCTCTCAGGGTGGCAGTCATCTACCGTCCACCTGGACCAACCTCCCAGTTCCTTGACCACCTTGCTTTCTCCCTTTCTTTCTACTAACCTTCCATGCCTAATTCTTGGGGACTTCAACATTCCCATTGATGACCCTTCTGCCTCCAAAACCTCTTTCTCTCACTTCCTCCCTTGTCCCTACGCAATCCTCCCTTCTCCCTACCCATCGTGAGGGTCACTCTATTGACCTTGTTTTTTCCTCTGCCCCATTTCTCACTTTGCTTGGTCACCCCTTCCCTATCTCTGACCACCACCTTCTCTCCTTCAACCTATCTCGATCACCTAAACTTCCTCCTCCCCCATCCAGCACACGCACTCGCAGAAATCTGCATGCTGTGGATCCCCATCAATTCTCCATTCTCCACCTGCCAAAGTGGGCCCACCTCCTTTTTTTTTATTATTATTATTATTAAGGTACACTTCCAATCTTGTGCCTTTCCTCTGGGGACTTCTATGAACGCTAAACCCACACCCACCATCCCTTTCACGATATTTGTACTGTGGATATTGGGAAGTGTCCACTGGGGTGGAAGCGAATCTAGGGGCAACTAAGCGCCTGGGGAATTCTTTTTGCCTAATTCTCCAATCTACTTCAACATCTCCCACACCTGCCCTGACACTGCCACTGAACACTATAACGCCACTTATTTCTGCTCTAGACACCCTTGCTCCTCCTCAACTCTGTAAAGCCCCACGACGCCAGCTTCATCCTTGGCACACCGTCCAGAAACGCTACCTGCAAAGAAGCTCCCGCATCCCCCCCCCATCTGCATTTCGCGCCCAGGAACAGGCAGATTACTTCTTAAATAAACCACTATCAGACACAACATCCCACCACAAACCAATAATCCACCACCTCCAATCCCAGAAGCCCCCTCTCAACCCTCTGCCGCTTCCTTCCAGCCACTGAAGAGGAAGTAATTTCCTTACTGTCCTCCTCTCATCTCCCCACGTGCCCGCTTGACCCCCATTCCCTCACATCTAATACCTCCAGTCTCCTCCTTTCTCTCCCCTGTTCTCACACACATCTTCAACCTATCGCTCTCCACCGGCTCCTTCCCAACCGCCTTCAAAACATGCACAGGTTACTCCTATACTAAAGAAACCGTCCAGCTACCGTCCTGTATCCCTGCTTCCGTTTACCTCCAAGCTCTTGGAAAAACTAGTTTTCAACCGTCTCTCCCTCTTCCGGTTATTTAATTCCCTACTCGACCCCCTGCAATCAGGCTTCCGTCCCCTACGCTCAACTGAAGCTGCCCTCGGCAAAGCCACCAACAACCTCCTAACTGCTAAAAACCACGGCCACTATTCTATTCTCCTCCTGTTTGACCTCTCGGCTGCTTTTGGCACTGTCGACCACTCCCTCCTACAGGTTCTCGGCTCTTTTGGCCTCTGACAATGCACTTTAACAGGTCCTTCTCTGTGTCCTTTGCTGGTAACTCCTCCTCTTCAATGCCTTTATCTGTTGGTGTACCCCAAGGCTCTGCCCTAGGTCCTCGGCTCTTTTCTATCTACACCTCCTCCCTGGGCAAAATCATTAACAGCTTTGGCTTCAATTACCACCTCTATGCTGAGGATACTCAGATCTATCTCTCTACCCCTGATCGCTCTACTTCTGTCCTTTCCAAAGTCAGTGACTGTTTATCTGACATTTCCTCCTGGATGGCCTTTCACCAACTAAAGATCAACATGTCCAAGACTGAACTCCTACTAATTCCTCCTTCTAATGCCTCCCCACCTCCTGACTTTTCTATCATGGCTGATTGTATCATCATCTCCCCATCAAGTGAGAAGATGAAGCATGAACAGAACACATATGAATATATGTGTGGATATATATGTTACGTACTATTACATATGATTGAATAGATGCTGCACTACGATATGTGGAATATGCATTATTATATTCTATCCTACTAAAACACAGATGCCCAGAAAGTGTTAATCTTCTAAGGATGAGAAATTCCACGGTAATGTTCCCATGTCATTCTTTATACCGCTTGCTGGAACGTGGCCCTTTTTCAATTCTGAATTGTATTCAACCTTTGTAAACGATAGGGATTCCAGGAAGATGGGACCACAAGGCCATCGTGACCAAATTCATCTCTTGGCAGCATAAGTGTGTTTTTTTCAGGAACATTTTTGTTTATCTTTAAACTGTTGATACATCGTTCCTGTGGCTCGTTGACCCTAGCAAACTAGTGTTTGTGCAACTTGGCGATGATACTCGGCCACAAAGAGGGATAGTTTTGTGCCATGGGAAAAAGCCAGGCGTGTCAAGCACAAGCAACAGCAGAAACAGGGTCGGAGGGTAACCACATTCGGATTGGTGGTTTTTGGGCATGTGTATCAATAAAATGTCACCAGTTGGGTGTTTGCCCTAGATAGATTTCAATGTTAGTTAGAAAGTATAAAAAGCTTGTATTTGTATACGCCCTTTGTCATTCAGCGATATTGCATGACTGACCACGACGCATCGATGAAATAAACCATATAGATTATTGATCATTGAAAACGACTACGACTTGTGATTGTCTCTTATTCCGGAGAAGTCTAACTTGACACAAGTCAGGTTTGCTGTCTCGGAGTTACACTTGACTGCTCTTTCCTTCACCCCCCCACATCCAGTCTCTTTCCTCCTCATGCGGCTACCAACTATGTAATATTTCCAGAATTCAACCGTTTCTTACCGCTGACACCACAAAGCAACTCCTCCACGCCCTTGTAATTTCCTGACTTGACTATTGTAATAATCTTCTTGCTGGCCTCCCTATCGCTTGCCTCACCCCCCTACATTCCATTCGTAATGCCTCTGCCAGGCTCAACCACCTCACCCGCCGCTCGGTCTCTGCTGCTACTCTCTGAATCTCTTCACTGGCTCCCCATCCACTGCAGAATTAAATTTAAAATCCTTAGCCTGACCTACAAAGCTCTCACTAACTCAGCTCCCCACCACCTGTCCTCACTAATCACCAATACACCCCAGCCCGCTCCCTAAGGTCAAACAGTGACTTGCTGGCCTAGCTTCTCCCCGCATCACCTCTTCCCATGATAGACTGCAAGATTTCTCACGCGCAGCCCCCATCCTCTGGAACGCTCTACCTCGTACGGTCAGACTTTCACCTAATTTCCCTATTTTCAAACGCTCCCTTAAGGCATTCCTGCTTAGGGAAGCCTACCACACCTCACTGATGCAACCAGTCCATCACTCTCACCTTGCAGTCCTCTCCTACTGTTTCCACCCCCAACCCTTCTAGATTCTGAGTTCCCACGGGAATAGGGCCTTCGTTTACTATTGTACCGGTTTGTCAATTGTTGTTCAATGTATTGTAACCCTGTCTATATTGTGCCCATTGTACAGCACTGCAGAATATGCTGGCGCTATATAAATAAAATACCATGTTATCTACATAAGCAGAGACTTTAAATGGAACTAAAGAGCCGTGTCCCTGAAATATAACAATTCTGACAAATTGATTGCAGGAAAGATTCCATAGGAAGTTTGGAAAAATGGAACAATGGACAACATTGTGAGGGCTTCAACATAGTGACAATAACTCGACCACGAGCAGTGAGCCTAGTTCACAAAAGCACCAACCCAGCGAAGAATGGAAAGTATCAAACAAGATCATCCCAAAACGGCTCTCCGATAGGGACAGTTTAGTGCATCAAAAGCTGTTTCTGCACGTGCCAACAGTAGAAGCCATTTAAAGTTTGGTTTGTTAGGTAGAATAATAAATGGAAGCTATGAGCTCCAGATTGATTTTGAAAGCACAACCTGCGTGACAATGGTCATGTTGGAAGAGGTTCAGTATGTAAGGCAATAGACTGTTACTCACTAAATGAGGGACTTGTGTCTTTCAAAAGTGCTTCCCAGATAGATTATATAGGTAGGAATCCGTAAAAAGTGCAGACAGCAACTGTGATATCACTTGGGACTAAAGCAAGATTGCCCACAGGAGAGCAGATCTTTTGAGCATAATTTTAAGTCCTATGTTTATGTAACACCCAGCCAAGAGGTTTCCCAAATTTGTTTTTAGAAATATGAATAACTTTACAAGCAAGCCAGGGTAGTTCATTCCTTGTCACTAGTTAAGACAACTTGTAGAAAACAAGTACAAAAATTAAAGAGATAAACCATTTGGTGCGCTTTATTGATACATGTAACAACATTTAAAATGTGTGGTTACACACAGGTACTAATCACCCTCAACACCTGTTTGCTTATTTCATTCGTATGGATCTCCAATGCATTAGGTGGAATTGCAATTAGTACCTGTGTGTAACCGCACATCTAAAAATTTGTACACGTATCAATAAAGAGCACCAAATGGTTTAGTTTTTAATTTTTGTATAGTTACCCTACACATATACGGAGTGCCACTTTTTTTGGACACTCAAGTTGGAAGCGTCTTTGTTTTCTACAAGCATTCTGCCAATATGGGCTTACCACCCAACACTTGCGGTGACTTTTGCCTCATTCCTACTAAGCAACAGTGGCATACCTGTGAGACGTACAGGACACCAACTACTGCTTTCACATCTTTACACTAGTTAGACGAGAGGTGTTTCCTAAAGTCTAAAAAGGTGTTGGTAAATAAAGATGATGCAGATCGGAATTGTATTTCCAAAGCTCTATTTGAGGAAATCAGAAATTTCTAGCGTAGAGTGCCATTTTCCTGCTGTCTCCATACTGTCACTCTGTTAAAGCACCTGCCAGCCATCAGAACTCATGTAAGAATTGCAACTCTTAAACAGGGACAGTATATACTAGGAGTCAAAGACAGATTCATGGACCCCACGAATATGGACATTTTTTTCTCGTGCCCAGGTTGTCCTTTTTGGGAGCACTGTGAGGAGGCGTTTCAGGTGATGCATCACATCCGTATTTCGATGCAGCCTACAAGCACAAGGTAAATGGTGCCATGTCACGAGTCGTTTATGCAGAAGGAAGTGCCACAGGAGAGGGCAGGTATGGGTCTCAACTGCCGGAAGTGGAGGGACAAGGGGGTGATACAGGCATTGTGCCATCCATAGCCAGCTTCTTGCTGCAAACCCTATCGATTTTCAGGTTATCAGGTCTAGTTGGAGACAGTAGAGGGTTTACGCGGACATCTTCAAGACTGAGCCAGGTCAAGGTATGAAACAACATATTAGGTTTGGTCAAAAGACACCACAGAATACAGATATGTGCCAGATTTCTGTTTGGGGTTATTAAAAGAGGCAAAAATAACAGCACCATATACTCTTTATATATATATTCTGACAAGACTGATTCCACAACACTAAAATATAGGAGGCAAAATGCTGCCTAGAGAACCAACCTAGACACATATATATATATTACTTACATGGGGATCAGCAGGAGATCTGGGGGTGGTCAGAAGTGTCTTTCTGTGGTTGCAACTTCTAGACTCCCCCTAATAGTATATGCGCAGTTCAAAAAAGAAGCCCTTATTAGAAAAAAAAATGTCAGCAGATAAGAACCTTTCGGCCCATCTAGTCGCACAATTACATGGATACTTTACCTGGATTTATCTTTTGTTTAGGATAGCCTTATGCCTATCCCATGCCTGCTTAAATTCAATTACTGTTTTGGCCTCTACCACTTCTACTGGAAGACTGTTCCATGTATCCACCACCCTCTCAGTAAAATAATGCTTCCTGATGTTACTTTTAAACCTTTGCCCCTCTAATTATTAGTGAACAAGACTGCAAGCAGCAGCTTTAAAGCGGACCTGTCGTGTATGTTTGACAATTTGTCACCGGCTATTATGGAACAAAATCATACTTGTTTTATAAAAAAAAAACATTCCATTTTAATGCTATACCTCGCACCAACTTGTCACTAGTATGATATTCATTTAGATTTCCATTTTTCATTGAGAAGACAGTGTCACAAGGAAAACAAATGCTTGTCTTTCTCTTTCAAGAAAGAAAAAAAAAAATTAACATTTAATTTCAAAGTACAGGACACTGGTTGGTGGTTTTCAAAGGGAGTTGGGTCAAGTCAAGCAGGAATACTGGACAGCAGTTTCCTCACCATTTTTGCAAAGGGAACAGAGTTCCGATTCAGTGTGATATATATATTCTCTCTTTGTGAGCTTCCACACATTTTGCGCTTTCTTGAGGAAATGACCCATGCTAATAAGGCATTAAATCCTGTCTATATAGTGTGTTAGTAATCTGTTTGCTATACCAGCTTGGCTAAGTGGGGAGAAAGCCCTACAACAATTCTACATAGACAATTATGCAGGCATCTATGCTTCGTATCAATTGACAGGAGAGAGCAGAACCCTTTTATAGGCAGTTCTGTTCTCCTGCAAGAACAGGGAAGGATGCCGCCTAGCTTGTGTTCTCCAGCTGGATTAGTGTTGGAGGCAAGACGGCGGTGCCCCCATCAATTAGGAAAGGTGAAGATCCATGAAATATCTCAAACAATTGATAAATCACTGATCGATTTGATCAGTTAAATATTTACTGTTTGAGATATCAAATGCAAAATATCCCCCCCCCCCCAATCGCAGGTTCATCGTAAAAATGGAAGCACACACATCAGGTCAGCTTTAAATAGGACATTGGAAAAGTCCCTGTACAGTTGGCAAACAGCAAGTGTGAAGATATAGCAGGGGTGGCAAACCTATGGCACGCACGCTACAAGTGGCACACGGAGGCTTTCCAGGTAGCAAGCGCCACGTTTTGAAAATTGAATAAAAGTCATTAAAACAAACTGGCTATATCTGTAGCGTCTCAGCACAGGCAGAGGAAACATGAATAAACAGGAGCCAGCAAATCTGGGGTTACAGATGTCTGAGTGAAGAGGAGAGAGTGCAGTAGAAAAGGAGGGATATAAGGGAATCTGGCCAATAGGTGGAAGACAAAAGTTAATGGCCAATATGGTGAATAAATGGTCGATGGAACTTAATCCTTTCCCGCCGCAGTGCGTACTATGCCGTCCCTTTGGCGGGTGGGCTTTGAAACAGTGGGATGGCATAGTACACCCCACTGACTTCAATGGGCCTCCTCCAACCCCACCTACTAACTGATGCACCTCAGTTGCTGCTGCGGGACAGCCTGGTTCAGGCTGTCCCCCAGTAGCCAATGATATCCGCTTCGTAGGCAGGCTGGAGGTGGGCCTGCCGCAGCAGGCTAGCAGGGCGTACTAGTACACCCCAGACTACATTACAGCCCTTCTGCTGGGCACAAACTGCTCGACGTGAAAGTGTTAAGGGAACATGGGCAATACCACAATGAAAAGGGGTGCAGTGGTATGTGAGAGAAAGAAAATAATAATGAAAACCACTCCAGTATGTGTGATCCGCTCTGGAAAGTGAGAATATGAAGAAAAGGAGGCAGAAACTATAGTTTTTATTTCTGCACTCCCTTGCCTGCCAGGTGTTTTTTCTGCTCTCTATGTTGTAGTAAAGAACCCTAAAACAGCCTAATATTTCTCACTCTCTTGCTGCTGCTCCAGAGTGCCTGACTGAATTTTCAGGTGGATGGGGGCAACAGGTGCCCCCTCTTGTGGACACCTATGGTTCTCACCCTCAGTCTTCTTAGAGCTGTATTGCCTGCAGTGTTGTGAACAAGCCGTGCGGTTCAAACAAGAAGCATGAAGAGGATATTACTCTGCGGGAGTTTATATCTGAATGGGGGGGGGGGGAACACTTTTTTTTTTAAGGAACGGGAATTTGTCAAAGCTTGTGTGCCTTCTTTGTGGAGCATGTGTTTCACGTCTCAAAAAATAATAATAATGTAGAGTGCCACTTTTAATAGATGACTGAATATACTGTAAACTCGCAGTATCCAATTGGTTCAGTGATAAAAAATAAGAAAGTCTCTGAAGGGACAACAAACATTTAAGAATAAGAGGGATCAGTTTACAACAACGGTGGAAGCATAGTTGAAATTGCCCTCATTATTGCCAGGAATGAATGGCCATACTCAGATGCAGAAGAAATAAAGCCAAGTCTCATGACTGTAAAGGGGGGGGGGGGTTGTGTTAGGTTAAGGTTGAGGGACAGGTTCAAGATTATCTACATCAATGGTGGCACGTGGCATGCCGTGGGTTGACCACCCCTGATAGAGGAGAAGTGTGAAAATGCAATAGCAAGACATATGTATTGAAGCAAAGAAAGAACGCATTTAAACCTCTATATAAGATACACGTATGCTTAAACACCCTATTTTAGTGAAATGACACGTAACTAGAACCACCACGTGGGGGGGGCTAAAAACACAAAAATGTGCATATGTCCATACGAAACTTACCTCCCATTGGTTGTGTCCCCGATGCCATCCTCTATCTGACCCACGTGAGTACATGTTCCCTGTATCTGGCTTCTCAGTCCTGTAAGAATGCAGGAGAAATAAAATGAAAATCCATGCAAAAATGTAAATATATTTATCACAACACATATTGTTTGCCTCTTCTATTCCCCCCCCCCTCCTACTTTGTCTGTATTTATTCAGTCTTTTCCCTGGTTTTCAATAATATTTTACACATGTTAAAAGACTAATCTAGCCATCAAGCCCAGTTTACAGCACAGTGTGTTCCTTCCCAGTTGTCCCTGGCCATGTGACAGCACATCAAAGCAAAGGTGTTTCCTCTGCCCTAAGAGGATGTCAATCAGCAACCTAGGGAAAGCCTTCTTGGGGTGCACATCTTTTCCAAAAGCTGCAGGCAGAATAATGAGGAGGGGGGTGACCGGTTTACTGTGTTTGTGTAATTCTCACCAGCAGTGAATCTCTCTGGAGAAGTAGGATCACTGGTTCCTGATGTCCAAAAGAAGAAAGCAAGGGAGGGGTCTTTTTATTGTTTGAGTGAACTGGTCCCACCAGGGCTTGACAAAGCCAGGTAGCCACTGGCTCCTAAAATTCCAGTTTATTTTACACCAATCTAAAAACATCTAGTTGGCTTCAAGGTTTTCTTCCCGTCTCCCACAGAGAGAGAGTGAGAGTGAGTGTGTGTGTGTGTTGTCCAATGACAACAGAGCAAAGAAAATAAAGTAAACATAAAGCAATATCACAGCATACAGATGTTAACAACACAGATATTTTATTTATTTATTTAGAGCGGCCAAACTGATATTAGAAGCACTTCTAGGCTCAAAAAAGTAGCCACAAGACCACATGCACAAAAAATACCTAACAGCAAAAAGCACCAGGTAAGAACTTGATAAATAAATGGAAACAGCTAAAATCAGAATTTGGGTCAGTGCAAACCAACTCCCAGATGCAGAGGCAAGGTTCCCAACGTTTCGGCGAGGATTCGCCTTTATCAAGGTATACTGCCGAAACATTGGCTCTTAACTTTTGTAGCTGGCTCCTAGATTTAAAGCAAATTTGTCAAGCCCTGGGTCCCACTCACATGGATTCCTATTTTAGAGCATGACAAACGTTTTGAGAAAATTCCCTCAAATCATTGTACAATGCCCAATGCAGACATTGTCCAAATTACACACTTTAAACTCGTTCCAATGCTTAAGAGCAAGGACTCTGTCCCTGCAATTCCAGTTTTAAAAACTTTAGCACATGACCAGCATAAATCGACATGAGCAGCCTGCACTACAGTGTATTCCCATGCAAGCCAAAATTAGGTTACAAAAAGGTATGAGCAACACTGGGTGGTCACCATGGCTCTAGCCGTCTCTCCTGGCCCCAGGTCCCCCGGCCCCTGTGACCTCTTCCATGGCCCCCGGTACGCTTTGCGGTTCCTGGGGTGAGCCTGGAATTTAACATTTTTGGGCGATCCCCTCACACATCCCCCTTTTCTTTTCCTATCTCTCCTCTCTTCCCCCGTCTCACTGGTGTCCCCTGAACACCCTGCCAAGTTCTATTTTTGATGACGTCTATCCTCCCCCTTATTATCTGCTGTGTATTGTTATTCTCACTCTATGCGTCTTTGTATCGCTGACTTACTTGCAAAAGAAAAAAATTTCAATATAAAAAAAATAAAAAAAAAAAAGGTATGAGCAAAAACTCTTTGGATGGCAGACATATTTATAATGTTAACCTATCGACCGGACGACGAGCTGAGAGCGTCCACTGCTTTCCCTTTGAAGGCGGAGGACGCGTACAGCATTTAAGTCCTGCGGCAAGGTGTCGATCGTCGACTTCTCCTGACGGGGACTGACATCTTGGAGGTCAGCCCTGCCTGCAGGACCTCCTGCCACCCATTGACATCATATCGCATCAAATGAGGTATCGTTGGAATGGCCACAGCATGCCCTTTCCAATGATACCAACCGTGACCAGGTTTTATGTAAAATTAGATTATATAATTTCCCTTCTAATGCAGCACTATCATTCACTTTTCAAGTATAAAGTGAACAATGATGCTGCACCAACTCACTTTCTCATTTGCCATGATGCCAGCAATTGTGAAAGTGATGGCCCTATGCATTATTATCAGAGATCCACTGATAACGGGCATTTGCTCGAGTACTTGTACCGATACCAGAAGCCAGCATCGGGCTGGCCTGCCAGGCAGTAGGTGAGGCAAGGCCGGCAGGCAAAAGGCACGAACAGCATTCTGCCATGCTCCTCCAGCTGGCCACAATTCAGCGAGCGACCACCGGCATGTGAAGGTTGTAACACAGCTCCACTGGCTTCCAGCCGCGCTCAAGAGATCTTGCAAGGTTTGCAAGCGTGTGGCCCCAGTGGAGCCGCATTGCAACCTCCACATGCCAGTGACCGCTCACTGGAACGCAGCCAGCTGGAGGGACCTGGCAGAATCTGTTAAATCATGGGCAGATGGCAGAATGCACTAACACAAAACGGTCAAAATAAGCTCAGCGCACAGGGGTGAAATGGTTCTGCAGCAAAAGGGTTAAAAATATGACAAAAGGAAACACTGAACGTACAACCAGGGTGGACTGACCATACGGGCACTGCCCGAGGGCTCTAGCCTAAGAGGGCCACCCTAAAGCTTGTTCAGACCTGTCCTTCCAGCCTACACAATGTGCGTAAATACACAATGAGCAACCCCCCCCCCATTAGATCTCTAATTGCCCTGGGGCCCAATGAGTTGTCAGTCCAGCCTGGCATACAACAGCATAACTCTACCCCCAAAAAAAAAAAAAAATCCATATCCTGGATCACACACCAGAAAGGGCCAAAAGTTCATATGAGGATGTGAGGGAAATCACCTTAGACCACCTTCTATTACTCATACGAGAAGACAATATACCAACATCACCGGTACACATCCACTGGTTCCTGTGACCCGTGCAATAGGGCTGCATACACAGTGATCAGCCTGGTGGTATATCTGCTGGTTCTAGACCCTCTGACCTGTGCAATAGTGCTGCGTACACAGGGCCCCAATACAATCTTCGCGCAATTGCACTCGCGCAATTTTTTTTTTGCGCATGAAAAAAACGTTATCGTGCGAAAATGTAGGTGGTATTATGATCCGAGCACATTTTTTTCGTCCGTCAAAAATTTTCGTGCGCAAAAACCACGCGCAAAATCGTGCACGCATTAACGTTGCGCGCAGAAATCGGTGGCCAGACTTTTCTTTTTCTCCTATAAAGCTGTTAAAGACCATTCTTTAAGAGTTTCGTGTCAGAGTTCGTGTCAGAGTTTCGTTTGTGGATGCTCCACTGTGTTTGCCTCTTTATTCTGAGCTTGCAGTATTTAGGAAACCACTGTCCTACGAGATTACGATATATCAGAAGTTTCATTTTCTATAGCAAAATTGTTGCAGTATACAACACAGCATTAGAAACGCAGTATTTTCCATAGGATACGTTTATATGGGACAATATTGTCATTAGCTTTAAGTTGTATACTGTTACATCCTGGAGAATTAGTGGGGTTTAGTCCAGCAGCATAGATTGCACAAGTAAAATAGATCATCCTCAGTCATGCCCTATATGAATGGGTGTCAGCGCATGCCTTTGAAGCACCATTATGCTGTGATTACATCGAGCTAGTTTATCAAACCTTGCTAAAAACTAGAATGGTAATCTGGCTGCTATGCATTATATGGCTCATACACAGAATGTCTGGATTACGGCTGTTATTGATGGGCAGTGGCAGGTTTAAAGCAGTCTCACATATTCCACCTGCTGCCTCGGAGATGTACTGATCTACTTAAAACCATAGCGAGAGTCACTGTAGTGTTGGGTATGGATCTGTCGTTTGAACCTCTGCACTGCCATAGCTCCATTACTCTTTAAAGTCGCAAGAAACGCACAAGATACAATTTTCTTTGAGGTCCCTTGCTCTAGCAAGCTTCATGGAGCCTCGTCCACAGCGCCCTAACTACTATGTGTGATGTCACTATAAATTGCGGTGTTGAGGGAAATGTCAGGGAACAGTGATATTCACTATGCTTTGGATTGGTCTGCAATCCAAGGACATCACAAAGGGGCATTACCTGCACATCATGATAGACTGCCTATATGGCAAGATGAAATTGCTTGTTAATGACAGGTTAAGAATACAGTAGTAGCAGCTTGTTATATTATTGACAAACGTGAAAAATGCACCCTAGGGCTGTATTGGTATGCTTTAAAAAAGGCCCACAATTTAAAATTGCTGTATACTAACCTACTAGAGTTTAAAAGGGTTAATTACCCCACAAAACCAACATTTGATATTGGTTTGGGGGGTTGAGTGGTTATTACGGAGAGAGGGAAAAGCCACAATGCATCCCACACCCACCCCATCATATTAGTGAGGAGACTGTAAAACCTTGTTTGCCTTATGCCGCCCCTTTCACTACCCAACCCCTCTACTTCCTAGAAAACCCCTACGCTACCTATCAAAATCAGTTTACATAACACGCAGCCCCTCTACCTGCACTAATGGCTACCGCAACCTTACCATTCACTGGTTAACTTTACCTACTGTCCTACTACCTATGTGAAAACCAAGTGGTTATCTCTACCCGGTCCCTCCACTATATAATCCCTTTAAATCTAACCTCAATTCTTGAAAATATTCTAATTTTTCATAAATCCCTTTTATAAAGCATACCATTGTTTTTTTTTATCATCTACAGCAAAAAAACAGATCTGGCAATAAAATAAAACCCTAAAAAAAAATACCCAAAAGCAGTACAAAAATAGAAAACCTATGCGTGCAAAAAAAATAATACTGCTAGTGGCAGGAACTAAATCACTCATTGACCACAATGCAGAGGTATTTATCCCCCCCCCCCCGGCAGCCTACTATGTGATGACTGCATACACAGCAGCCAACAAAAGTGTAAAAAAGTGCTTGTAATGCCAGTGGCTGAAGCTATCCAGCCACTTACTTTAAAAGGGATACTCTAGGCAACATGACCACCTAAGCTTTTTTAGGTGGTCATGATGCCCTTGTCTGTCCCCCCTCCCTCCGCTCAGCCGATCGGCTGAAACAGCTGAAAACAGCTGAGAGACGCGGAGGACTTTACTCCGCCCTCCCAGCTGTCAGTCAGCAGAGCGGGATTCATATTTCCCGCTTCTGCCGACTATTGCCAAGTAGGAGACGTCATCGCGCTTTCAGTGCGATGATGTCTCCAACTCGCCGCAGTAGCTGGTGGCAGCGAGCCGCCAGCATAGTCTGCGGCTGGGATTAGTGTTGCGCGCATCCTCTTGCACGTAACACTAATCCAAGAAGAGGAAGCCTGCTGATTGGCTGGCTTACGTGAGAGGCGCCATCTCACGTAAACCATTAGCCAAATTCAACATTTTCAGGACGGGAGCGGAAGAGGAGGGAGGGGAATTAAAAAACAAACAAAAAAAACAAAAAACACGCAGTTGGAAACAAGTGTTTTTTAGGGTGAGTATAATATTATTATTATTATTATTATTAATAATATATATACACACACACACACACACACACACAATAACTAGGTAGGGAATAGGTATATTTTAATGTAAAGAAAAAAGGGGGGAATTTTTATCTTAAAGTGTTCCTTTAATTAAGCATTGTTTAAATGTATTCAATATTCAAATAAAGCCTTTTACAGAGCTTCTCTCTTGATTTCTTTCATTGGCCAAAATTAGAATTTTCTGCAAATTATAATTATTTTGCAACAAGCATCAATACTCATTAAGCTAATGGAACATTCCAACAAGGTTGGTCAAAGTTGACCAATGAGAAGAGCTTGTTTATTCCTTAAGTTTTTTGATTGGTTAATCTTGAAAATAAAAACAACCAATGGTTAAAAGGAATTAAAATGTTTTCTAAATTATGAATTCTATAAACCATTCCATCATATCCAGACTCTTGGGATGGTGGAAAATGTTATTTTCAATTAGGGATGATTTTACATTCCTCAAAATTGGCATTTGACGGGAAATTCAGCCTGAATGAATAGGCAATGGTGTTACAAGCATTTTAAATAGGGTTGCACCGATACCGATACTAGTATCGGTGCCGATACCGGGTACTGCAGGAGTACTTGGTACTCGTGCAGTACCCCCCGATATTTTTCCCGATACCGGAAGCCGGCATTGAGCCGACATCCGAGGGGCTGGGGCGGCTGTCCGAATGCTCTATCGGCATTCGGACAGGCCCTGCAGCTGCTCTCCGCGATACTTACCTTCCTGGGCGACGCCGGAAAGTCTTTGCGCGTTGCGCTCTTTGGAAGGACCCCAGCCGCGATCACGTGGGACCATGTGATCGCGGCTGGGGTCCTTCCAACGAGCGCACGCGCAGAAGCTTTCCCGGCGTCGCCCAGGAAGGTAAGTATGAACGCGGTGAGCAGCTGCAGGGCCTGTCCGAATGCAGATAGAGCAGTCGGACAGGCACCTGGAGCTCTCCGCGATACTTACCTTCCTGGGCGACGCGGGAAAGTTTCCGCGTGCGCTCGTTGGAAGGACCAGCCGCGATCACATGGTCGCGGCTGCGGTCCTTCCAACGAGCGCAACCGCGAAGACTTTCCTGACGTCACCCAGGAAGGTAAGTATCGCGGAGAGCTCCAGGTGAGCTGGGGGGGGGAATACATGAGCTGGGGGCATATCCATGAGCTGGGAACATATCCATGAGCTGGGAACATATCCATGAGCTGGGAACATATCCATGAGCTGGGAACATATCCATGAGCTGGGGACATATCCATGAGCTGGGGACATATCCATGAGCTGGGGACATATCCATGAGCTGGGGACATATCCATGAGCTGGGGACATATCCATGAGCTGGGGACATATCCATGAGCTGGGGACATATCCATGAGCTGGGGACATATCCATGAGCTGGGGGCATATCCATGAGCTGGGGACATATCCATGAGCTGGGGACATATCCATGAGCTGGGGGCATTTTTATAGGAGGTCTGTTCTTATTGGAAAGCGTCACATGACATAAAAAAGTATCGGTACTCGGTCTTAAAAAAGTGGTATCGTGCATCCCTAATTTTAAACCACAGGCTTTTATAGTCCAGCTGACTTGATGAAGAACCAAATCTCCCATGACACTTTCCCACACTTGCAGTGTGACAGTTCTAGAGCTGAGGATCTACTTTGTGTCATGTGACTCTCTGGCACTTTACCTGGATGTGCATTTGAACCATACGGAGGCATCAACGGAAAGTCCGCGTTGTGTTGGTGATTTCCAGGAAATCCACACGAACGTGGTGCCTTTTGCGGGAGCTGTGCCAGGATCAAAAATTATCACACCGCGACTTAGAGGAGCGGCATCTGGTACGGCTAAGTCGCGGTGTGATAATATTTGATCCTGGCACAGCTCCCGCAAATGGCACCACGTTCGTGTGGGTTTCCTGGAAATCACCAACACAACGCGGACTTTCCGTTGATGCCTCCGTATGGTTCAAATGCACATCCGGGTAAAGCGCAAGAGAGTTTGATACATCTGTACTGATGGTTCCACTTGAGAGGTAATTCCTATATATAAAACTAATTTTTTAATCGGAGGTGGACATTTGTTCTGCATTATTTCATCTCTGGACAAACTACTTTCGGCAGGACCTATTTAAGTGGTTCCTTTTAGACCATTGAAGTAAACGGTGTTTTATCTTCTAACACAGCTGTGATTAACAGGACGGACATACCGATTGATCTCTGTAGAGGATGACAATTCAATCTGCGCATATATGCTGCTGCAGCAATAATAAAAACACGCACAACATCTCTATTACATTGTTTGGGTATGTGTAGAAGGTGTAACTATGCGTTGCTGCGTTATTTTTGTTTGGGCTGGTGTATTTCTGCTCAGCCAGGATGTTCAGATTTGCCATTAACACCAGGTTTTCAAAGACGTTAAAATTATGCTGTGTGTTAATATTTTGCGAAGATTGTAATACCATGCGCAGAAACGCATTTGCGCTCACAATGTTAAGTATGGGACGCGCACAGCTCATTACGCTCGCGCAGCTCCATCCACGTTAAACATTAACGCGCATCGTTTGCGCGAACGTTGTAATATGACATTCCGCGCAAATGGTTTTGACCCTCGCGCAAATTCCGCATTTGCGCGCGCCAAATACATTGCGCGAGGAATGTAATACGGCCCACAGTGTCTAGCCTGGCAGACATATACCTGAGATTGTCAAGTATTTGTCTGCCTTTTGGTTACTTTCTTGCCTTGATATACAGTTCTGAAGTGCTGACCTTGCTTCCCCTTATGGTAGTGATTGGTTGCCTGGGTTTGACCTTTATTGTCACTTTTCAAATAAGGGGTTGAGCGTAGTCTTACAAGGTTTTCTGAGAAATAGCATGTGATTACTTGCACAAGATATAGCATGTGACTTGCACAAGGATACAGTTATTTATGCAAGCTTTAACCTCCCTGGCGGTCCGATTCTGACATATTTTATATGTCAGAATCGGTCCTATTTATTCTGGCCCCCTAGCGGTATAAGTGTGGCTCGGCGGTTAACTTTCAATACTGAAAGCGGTATCCCCGAGCCGATACTTACATGTCCTGCACTCCCTCGCTGTCCCCGCAGTCACAATGCAGCCGATCACGATGTCACACTTCCTGGTTCACTCCTCGCGAGAAGAGAACCAGACATTGTGATGTTGTGAGCGGCTGGAGGAGACTGCGGGGATCAGCGACGGAGCGCAGGACATGTAAGTATCCAGCCCGACTGTGGATCGGGGATACCGCTTTTCGGTACAAAAAGTTAACCCCGAGCCACACTCGGGAAAACCGTCAGGGGAGTTTTAAGTATTACTGTACAGACACACATAAAATGATAAAATATTCTGCATTATTTCTCTAACAGAGGAATCCATCTCCTATGCAAATAAAAAGGTTATTTTTTATTATTATTCCCAATGTTTAATTGGGTGTGCAAATGTGAAAATAGTGACTATACGTATTAGAGATGTGAAATGGTGTCAGATTCTTCATGGTTTTAAGCACATGTAATGCATACATTATAAATGGACAGTGTATGAAAAGTACTATCCTGCAGTATGTAAGAATTATACATTGATTGGGAAGGCATTAATTAGGGTGGGATCCCAAAAGAGCCAGTTTGATTAGGCAATTGAGTCATCTGTTGTAATGTTCAAATGTTGGAAGGCAGATCTGCTCATCCATGCAGAAGTGGTGCAAGGTCAAGAAAAACAAGGCAGAGCTGGCAACCCAATAAACAATGCAATGTGCCTGCGAGATAAATTTGTGTGAGAGTCTGCAGTCAAAAGATAAAGGTGTTTGTAATGAGGAGGGGGAGTGGTATCACAGAAGTTCGATCATCTGGCTATAGCAAATATACCACAGCTATAAAGTGAAATTTCTATAGTATTTAGGTAAATGTTGCATTGCGGGAAAAAAAAAATCCAAAATAGAAACCGGAGATAAAAAATAAAAAAAAAAAACATTTTTCTAATGTAATTGCATGTAAAAAGGAAAAATAAACAGCATGTGTTTCATAACATTTTCTTGTTTGCAATGCAGAAGTAATCTAGTTACAGCTTCTGTTAGGCTGGGGTCAGAAGAGCACACTTGGTGCGCCCGTACTGACTTGCCTCCCGGTGTCCGTCGCAGCATTGTGACACTTTGACGGGGCCAGCCACACGCTGTAGCACGCACACAAATTGCAAGCGCCACAGCGGGCGCGCTGCAGACATTCTGACGACGCGCATTTGACAGGGCTGCAAAGCGCAATCCTCCATAGGAGAATAGAGCTTTGCAGTGCTGAGCGCTCAGCGAGGTGGCCAGATGGGCATCAGAGTGGAAGGAACATCCACTCTCACGGATGTTCCTTCTGCTCTGCAAAACACTTGTCTGACCCCTTCTTATAAACTGAAGCTTAGCAATATAAACCTTCTTTTTTTAACAAAAAGAAGACTTAACTACTGCTGTGACGTATTCATACCTACATCACTTTACATGTTTCAGATGTACTTAGCTTTTGTTTATACACTGTATGTATTTTCTTTATTAAAAATAAAAAAAGGACTATTCTGGCTCGCTTTCCCTTCATACCAAAACATACAAACTTATCTCAACATTATGAAAAACAAACTGTGAAAGCCAAAACAAAAATCAGAGGTTTGCCTACAATACATTTAACACAAATGGCTCTACTAAAAAATACTATTCCTATTAAATAAACCCAATAATTTGTCCTGATTATGGGTGATCGGCCTACAGGAATACCCAATATACAGGAGATTCACTTAATTCTCCAGTTACAGACTACGCATTTGATATTGTGCGGGTGTATAGAATGGAATTACAGTGGCCCAAAAGGACTCCTCTAGATTTCAAATTCATATTATTAAAAGGGTTTATTCAGAACTTGTGAACTCTGCAAGATCTCGCAGGAGTGCAGCTGCAGGTCCCAGCCAGCAGCCACTTTGCAACCTTTTCTGGCAGCCACTCGCTGGAAAGGCCTGTCGGAATGCTGTTAGTGCATTCTGCCAGCTGCCCCTGCCCTCCCATACCGCCCAGCAAACCAGCCCAGAGCTGGCTTCCGGTATAGTTATAAAAAAGGGCATTTGCACAATAAAAAGTACTTGTGTAAAAACCCATTATCGGCATTGGGGCATCCCTAATTCTTAGCATTTAAGTAAAGCAAAAAGGTATTAGATCAAGAAGGAGAAGACTGGACTTGAAGGGACATTCTATAGGATTTTAGACTGTACCGAAAGCATCACGCCTAGAATTTTAAAGCCGAGTACTATCGTAACTACTTTTGTGTGGATGATGCCCTCAAGATCGCGAACAATGCACCGATCCGGGGCCTCAATCACAGCGGCCTGACATCTTGTATGCCAGCCCTTGCAGATTTACTGCCAATTCAAGGGCGCAATGATGTAGGAAATTGGGCTCGCTGCTGGGGAAATCATTTCATAGTAGATACAGGGGTGGAGTATTCACTCATATACGTCACTGGGAGGAAGGTATACCTCCCACCCCATGTACAAGTACTTGTACTATACGGTGAGGTTTCACAGAAAGGAGTTTCTAGAAGCTACAGGTCTGTCTATCCAAATTAGAAGTTCCGGAAAGGACCAACCTTTATGGAAGTTTTGATAAAAGCAATGCAAAATAAATTGGAAATATAAATAAAATATAAAACTATAACCCCATGGCTATTAGTGAGATTTGTGAAAGGAAGTGGTTGGGGGTTGTACAGGACCAAGGGCCTGCTGTGGCCACTTTAAATCGTGCAGGAGTTGCCCAACCCCAACAAGGAAGCAAGGACACTTGCTGTAGAGCTTTTCTGACCAGAACCTGAACCTATTCTCCACAGTTGTAGACACAAGGGGCCCTATTCCCTTGTAGTGCGCTAAAACGGGGGATGCTAAACAGGGAAAATCCACACCTGCAGTCTTCCCCATAATGTTCCCATTTTAGCGCAACTTTTCGGGGCAGGCGCTACCTCGGCACCTTGCCCCAAAATGCAGCACTAATCGCATAAAGTGTTTAACCTCAAAAACACAGTACTAATGAGTCAAGCACATAGGGGGGGGGTGAAATGGCTCGGCAGCAAAGAGGTTGGAATGAACCAGTCTTGGACAGGTTCACTGCCCCGGCAATGTCCCATCAGGGGATGGATGTCACAATGATCACTGTGAGATCTTATCCCTTGATGGAATGCACTAACTGCTGCTCACCTGGTTTAAGCGCCAGATGCCACTTTAGGCTGGTGTCAGACGAGCGCATTTTGTACGTACTGTGCATCCGTGCAGTATGGACGCACTTTCTGACAGAAGACGCAGTAGTGGCCACAGTCCATTTTTTTTAACTGACGTTATTTTTGACTGATGTAGAAGGGAAAATAAATTAAATATGAAAACCATTTTGTCCGTCAAAAATGCTGGACGCACAAATGCAGTTCGTCTGACCACGTTCCTCGCTCACACACAAAGCATTGCGGACGTTACAGACGCAGCGCACTCTGAGCGTCCGTTCTAGCCTAACCTGCGTCCGTTCTGCGTCCGCAGTCAGTGCGGACGTACTTTGTGTGTGGGGCTCCATTGGTCATAATTATATGCTATAACGGACGTACAAATGTGCAGCAACACGGATGTGATCAGTGCGCTCGTCTGACACAAGCCTTATGGGCATCGTCGCTGGATGAGGACCATCACGCAGAGTTGCATAATTTCCCCTCAACAGTGATGTTAGCATCTGACCATACGATTCTTCTGCTCACTGCCGTCTCTCCCCTCCGACGGCATGCCACCGCGAGTGATAGGGTCTTTTATGCTAACATATACAGCAATTGATTTTCTGTAAAATGAACCCAAATTATATTGCTGTATGTACCAGAGATAAAATAGAAATAATGGGGAATTGTGTAAAATTCTAAATTTTAGCCCAAAACCTGAAAAAGACATCAGCTATTTGGATCTAAGGCTGGGGGTCAGACGAGCGTAGTGTTCACGTCGGTGATTGCACCTAAAAGTACGTCCGTGATAGCATGAAAGAAAGCCCATTGGAGCCTGACACATGAAGTACGTCCGCACTGAACTGCGGACGCACAACGGCCGCAAGGCAGGCAAGAACGTACATCCCCTAGAACGGCCGCACAAAGTGCGCTGCGTCTGCAACGTCTGCATAGCTTTGTGTGTGAGTGATGGAACGTGGTCAGACGGACTGAATTTATACGTCCAGCATTTTTCACGGACAAAATGGTTTTGCTTTTTAATTTATTTTCCCTCCTACATCCGTCAAAATATACGTCAGTGAATAAACGGACTGTGTGGCCACTACTGCGTCTTCCGTACTAACGTCCGTCCGTACTGCACGGACGTACAGTCCGTAGACATCACGCTCGTCTGACCCTAGCCTTAAGTCCCACTTATTCTGCTAACCATGTTTATTCTGCGATGTTTCACAACAATCCAAAAATCAACAAGGGTTTGCACATAGCAATGCAGAGGACAGTTACAAAAAAAAGAAAAAGAAAAAAAAAAAAGGGACAACTCCCCCCCCCCCTTCTATCTTTGAGTTTGGAAGCCTTTTCGCATGGAAAAGGCACAAGCGACCCACCCAGTGAGAGCAGCGAAGTGTTTACTATAGAATAAAACCATTTAAATACAAAAGAAAGAAAGAACAGGCCTACAAGCAATACACACCAAGCTTAAAAAGAGATGCAGAACTCAGGCACCAGTAGCCGAGTTGGAAAAAGTCCTCCAGTAGCACTGCTGGGTTGCATTTTTCCAAATCGATTACTATAGACTAAATGTTACAACAAGCTTAACACAAGCAATTGAACCTCATGGAGCAGTGCTTGGATCTCTGATGCAGAGCTCTAAACACACGCACTCACTGGTTTATTCATGCTCTGCAGCCCAGGACTAGCAAAACAAACGTTATTAATACTATACCAAGATAACAACAAGCCGCGACGTTTAATAAGTGCATATATAAAGAAAATTAGGGGGTAGACTGCTACAGAAAACAAAGAGCCCAATATTAAAGACATCTTTAACGCAGTTCTTGCATAAAATCCCTGAAATTTGACCCTAAAGTATGTGCCTGCGTGTCTACCTTGGACTGTACTATGCCTCTCCCGGGTATACTGTGAATCCACACAGAGCAGATCAGGGTGGATTTACCCCTCTATGCTTGTATCTGTTGGACCTTTCCTGTCGCCAAGGCTTCTGCCATGTTCAGGCTGTATGCTCTATACACAGTCAAACAGAAAGGGTTAAGAAAGCAAAGTCAAAACCAAATAATCACACTCCCATACAGTAAACACCACGTTAATATAATACAAACACCGAAACAACAAATAAAAACACAAAACAACCCAAAGCAATTCGCATGGCTTCCCACCACCTACATTTTGGGTCCTTGGTTGGTCTCAAGCTTAAGTCTGTGACTCCCACCCCCCTGAACATAGATACAGTGAACATCAGGACCCTCGAAGCACCCATCTTCTTAAAATCCTCAACATATATCAAAACAGGACACAAAAAGGCACCCACCTATTCAAATGCCTCCACACATGTGGTCAAGAAGACTTACAGACAACAGTTATCTGGTCATCCACACTCCCAACTCAAGGCAGAGGATTGCCTGCTGAATGGATCTCCCCTCCCCTACAGCCCCTTCCTGTCCTCCAGCCTTAGACAAGCAGCTCAACCTTAACCATATTATCCGCCCCCTTTTCACTTCATGCTACAGTTAGATGCATGCAAGCAAGATGGTCATCAGATGCTTGGATGGGGGATTATTCACTAAATAGCAATTGCCATTTGGGGAGCAGAAATGATAAAGTTAAAAAAAACAATCCAAATAATAATTCCAAATCCCAATGCCTCTTTGGGTACAGAAAATATATGCCATGTATAAAGTATCCACAGCATTTATAAAAATTCATCTTAAATGGTTGTCATAGCTCATGTAAACAAATTTGAAAACCTAAAAAAACAACTGTTACTATTCTCGCCTAAAACTTAGATTTTTTTTTTTATCTCCACCAATTCACTAGCTAGTGAATAATCCCTTTTTCTTTCCCTACTTCGTTATGCATTAGTTTTGTTCAACTGGAAATGCAAAAGACTTCACAGGAAAATTGTAAGAAAAAAAACAGGAAAAAAAAGCCACAAATGAAAAAAACATCTTGAGTATTTGTTTCCCTCAGATTCACTATATTCTTGTGGAATACATATTTTCAGAATTCTGGATAAGTACATAACACATATACTCAGGTATTATTTGGTATTATTTAGTATTATTTGATATTTTTGGATTAATTCATCATAATAAAAATGCCAAGCTGTTGCACTTTGATAATAGATTTGCATATGCAGATGAGTTACCAGCCACAGGACATATAACTATACAAAGGCCAAGTATGTTGTACTTTTTTTAACACATGCACAGCTGTGTGAAAATTAATACATGTGTAAAGCAAATCCTAAAAATGGTAACAAAGCAAATATTAATTGTATCATAGTTAATTTTGTATAATGCTTTCATTTGCAATTCATAACAGAAATGCACATCTGATATGTTTCAGATAAGATAAAAAAAATAAAAAAGGACACAATCAGGGTAGAAAGGTAACAAATGTCAAATTTATTATATGTATTTGCCAAATAACTATAGTTGTTCACTTCTAAAAGTATTACATGGAATGTCGACGTAAAAATGATGTGGTACATGTAGAGGTCGGCAGGGTTGGGTCCTGGATGGACAATATGTTTCACCCCTATTTGGGTTGTGGACCCTTTAAGGGCAACCACAGGGTTAATCTTCCTGTCCAGGAAGAGTTTTAAAGCCAGCAACTCCCAGATAGGATTGTGGGAGTTCAGGAAAAGGAAAGTAATCAGTGGAAGCTGTGTGTTTGTGTTCCAAAAGCAGGAGACGTGCTGTGCCTTGCTGGAGAGGCTTCTACATACTGGGGAAGGATTCCCTAGGTTTGGGACTGTTTAAAGCGTTGGTGAGCCACTATTATTTCTCTGTTTATTTGTGCTGAAGATCAGGACTTTGCTTTAATTTCGCTGAACCAAAGCGTGTACTTATTATGTTGCCTTTTTGACTGCCCTGAAAGGGTGAATAAAACTGTTTTGTTTGTGAAAGACATTGTGCACGTGCTCTGTGGGCCCCCAAACGTCACAACTGGTGGAGAATGCGGGCATTTGCTACCCCTCACACGCCAAGCAAGAGGAATTTTTGTGAAAAGAAAAAAAAAAAAACATTTTTTAAAGGACAGTGTTCTGATTGCATGTCCTGGGCTAAGGCTGCACTGAAGTCCACAGCTATGGAGGAGCTCGTTAAGCAGATGGTCTTTGTCAGTGTGCAGGCCCAGACTCGCCATGAAGAGGCGATGGCTCAGCAGCAACAAGCCCTGGCACAGGCTGTTGCTGCCCAACAAGAAAGCACCCATTTGCTGGCTGCACAACTTGCAGCACAGCAGGTAGCCACAGAGACGCAGATCAATGCCCTGCGGGAGGCCATGCAGCAACTTGCACCTGGACGTGATCAAGCAGTGGTCACTACTGGTAACCATGTCTCCATAAGGGCCAGTCATTTCCTCCAAAAACTGTCTGCCAGTGATGATGTGGAAGCATTTCTTACCACGTTTGAAAGGATTGCTGAGAGAGAGGGGTGGCCCCAAGACCAATGGGCTGGTCTCATTGCCCCGTTTCTGACAGGAGACCCTCAAAAGGCATATTTTGACCTGCCCCTAGAAGATGCAAAGAATTATGACCGGCTGAAAGCTGAGGTTCTGGCCCGCCTTGGGGTAACTGTTGCTGTCCGGGCTCAACATGTTCACTGCTGGAAGTACTGCCCTGACCAGCCACCCCGGTCCCAGATGCATGACTTAGGACAGCTGGTTAAAAAGTGATTGCAGCCAGAGACCCTGACTAGAGAGCAAATGGTCGAAAGGGTTGTGATGGACCACTACTTGAGGTCTCTACCAAAGGATCTACAGCGCTGGGTCAGCCATGGGGACCCCAAGACTGCAGCACTGGTAGTCGAGATGGTGGAGAGATACACCGTGGTGGAGGACCTGCTCAGACCAACCAGTCGTCGAGGACCAGTCTTGCCACCGCCTGTGAGGCCTGCTTCAGTTCCTCGGAGGGAAGCGTCACTGGACCCGGGAACCAGCACCCCAAAATCATCTTCCTCGGTTCTGCAGAGGCCTGTCGCTACCCGAACTGCTGGCGATATACAGTGTTGGAGGTGTCGCGCCTGGGGTCATACCCGGGCGCAGTGTCCGCTACAGGAGGAGCCCATGGAGTGTGGATCCGCTCGGAGAGTGTCTTTCTACACCCTCACAACGTGCACTACCCACCTTGACCTAGAGGGGGGTCAGTTTGAATGTACTGTGTGGGTGAATCACCGCCCAGCCAAAGCTCTCCTGGACTCTGGAGTATGGTCACTCTGGTGCATGCCCGGGTAGTCGGAAGGCTCGGTCCAGTACAAAGAACCCTCCGGGTTGTCTGTATCCATGGGGATACTCGGGAGTATCCGCTGATCCCTGTCACCATTTCCGCCAGGAACACTTCGGTCACCCAAGAGGTCGGGGTGGTGAGTACTCTGATACATGATGTGATTGTGGGACGGGACTGCCCCTTGTTTGCTGAACTGTGGTGCTTGGCACAAACTGAACTGCCCATCGAACTGGGGAACAATTCAGGGTCACCCCCACCAAACATGACTGTGGACACTGTTGATGAGGAGTTGCTCAAATGTTTTCAAAATAAGAATGTTGTAACTGATGTGAGTGTCCTAGCTCCTCAACCTGAGTTGACACCCAAGGAGGGGGAATCCTCTCCCGTGCCGGTTATGGTAGGAGAGGATGAAGAGGAATTATCCCCTGTAGATATTACACTTGGGGTGGATGAGGGGAGGGTTCTTCTTATCCAGTACACCCTGACTTAGATGTGTCCAGAGGTGCATTTGGCAGGGCTCAAATGGGTGACCCGATGTTGATAAATGCTCGCGAACAGGTAACTGTTGTCAGTGGGGTACCTCAAGCACCAGATGCAGAGAAAAGATTTCCTCACTTTGCGGTCAATAATTATCTGTTCTACCGGGTATCAGAAATTGTGGAACAATTACTAGTACCCCAGCCCTACCAGAGAATGGTTCTGGATCTGGCTCACAATGATGCTCTAGGTGGTCACCTGGGAGCTGAGAAAACCGAGGCCCGGATAACAGACCGGTTTTACTGGCCAGGGATCGGTGCCGCAGTTAAGAGGTACTGTTCCTCCTGCCCTGTTTGCCAGTTAACTGCCCCAGCACCCCATTATAGGAATCCCTTGGTGCCTCTGCCAATAATTGAGGTGCCCTTTGAGCGCATCGCTATGGATATAGTGGGTCCCTTAGAGAAGTCTGCTCGGGGACACCGATATATCCTGGTGGTTCTTGATTATGCCACAAGGTATCCAGAGGCGGTTCCTTTAAGAAACCCTACATCAAAGGCCATTGCGTGGGAGTTGTTTTTTATGTTTTCGAGAACTGGCCTGCCAAGTGAAGTTTTGACAGACCAGGGGACCCCATTTATGTCCCGGGTGATGGCAGATGTGTGCAAGTTGTTCCAAATCAAGCAGTTGCGAACATCTGTTTATCACCCTCAGACAGATGGTCTGGTAGAAAGATTCAACAAAACTCTGAAAATGATGCTTAAAAGGGTTGTGCAGAGAGATGGAAGAGCCTGGGATCATTTGCTTCCCGCACTGCTGTTTGCTATTCGAGAGGTTCCTCAGGCCTCCACGGGGTTTTCACCTTTTGAGCTGGTGTACGGTCGCAGACCCCGGGGATTGCTAGATTTGGTGAAGGAGACATGGGAAAGTGAGTCCTCTCCACACAAATCGCTCATTGAACAGATCTCTCAGATGAGAGAGAGAATTTCTAAAGTGATGCCTTTGGTACAGGAACATTTGCAGAAAGCTCAGGAGGCCCAGAAAAGGGTGTACAACCGGTCAGCCAAGCTGCAGCAATTTCAGGTGGGGGACCAGGTAGCAGTACTTATACCCACGGTGGAAAGTCGGTTCCTAGCCAAGTGGCAGGGACCATATGAGGTGGTTGAAAAAGTAGGGGAAGTAAACTACCGAGTGCATTAGCCTGGGAAAAGAAAACCATACCAGATCAACCACATAAATTTGTTAAAACCCTGGAGAGACCGAGAGGTGTCCGCCATGGTTGGGGTGGGTATAGAGTCTGATGGTGTTGACGCAGTACACATTGCTGCCACCCTGTCCAACCCCAAACCCAAGAAGTTAAGGAGTTTCTGCAAAGAAACAAAGACATGTTTTGAGGACTACCGGACACGCGTCCGGGATTAAACATGATATTGTGACGGAACCCCATGTAAAGGTTTGGGTAAAGCCGTACCACATCCCAGAAGCCCATAGAAAGGCTGTTTCTGAAGAGGTTAAAAAAATTCTTCAGCTTGATGTCATTGAGGAGTCACAGAGTGAATGGTCGAGCCCCATCGTGTTGGTACCGAAGCCCAACGGCACTCTGCGATTCTGCAATGACTTCAGGAAACTTAACGAGGTGTCAAAATTTGACGCGTATCCCATGCCAAGGGTGGATGAATTAATAGAGAAATTGGGTCCAGCCCGTTATATCACCACCCTGGACCTTACTAAGGGATACTGGCAGATACCCCTGACTAAGGAAGCCAGGGAAAAGACTGCTTTTTCCACTCCAGAGGGTCATTTTCATTATCAGCGGATGCCTTTTGGGTTACACTCAGCCCCGGCCACCTTCCAACGAGCGAGGATAGGGTGCTCCGCCCCTACCTGAGATATACCTCGCTCTACCTGGATGACATTGTCATCTTCAGTCCAGATTGGGAGTCCCATCTTCCCTGGTTCAGACGGTTTTGGACGGTTTGAGGAAAGCGGGCTTTACTGTTAACCCTGAGAAAAGTGCGGTAGGGATGGAGGAAGCTAAGTACCTGGGATATGTCGTAGGCAGGGGTCTGGTAAAGCCACAATTTAACAAAGTAGAGGCTATCCAGAACTGGCCACGCCCCTCACGAAAAAGCAGGTTCGTGCTTCTCTGGGTATAGTGGGGTATTACCGGCGGTTTGTCCCCAATTTTGCCTCTATTGCTGCACCACTGACTGACCTGACGAAAGGTAGGAAGTCAGTGATGATTCAATGGAATGCCAATGCTGAAGATGCCTTCGAGAAGCTTAAAAATGCGTTGTGTCAGCACCCAGTGCTGGTAGTCCCTGATTTCATGAGGGAGTTCATTGTACAGACGGATGCCTCAAGTGAGGGTTTGGGGGCTGTGCTATCCCAAGAAGTCAATGGGGAAGAGCACCCCGTGGTTTTTCTTAGTAGGAAACTGACGGCAGCGAAGAAAAACTATGCTGTGGTGGAAAGAGAGGCTTGGCCATAAAGTGGGCCTTGGATTCTTTGAGATACTTCCTGTTGGCAGGAAGTTCGTTTAGTGTCTGACCATGCCCCATTGACCTGGATGAGGCAGCACCGCCACGCTAATGCCAGGTTACCAGGTGGTTCCTGTCTCTCCAGGAGTTTAACTTTGTGGTGGAACACAGGCCTGGGAAACAGCACCAAAATGCTGATGCCCTGTCCCGGATGCATTGTGGGCTGTCTACTGTTGCCTCAAACACCTCTGCGTTGAGACAGAGGGGGGGATATGTAGAGGTCGGCAGGGCTGGGTCCTGGATGGACAATATGTTTCACCCCTATTTGGGTTGTGGACCCTTTAAGGCAACCACAGGGTTAATGTTCCTGTCCAGGAAGAGTTTTAAAGCCAGCAACTCCCAGATAGGATTGTGGGAGTTCAGGAAAAGGAAAGTAATCAGTGGAAGCTGTGTGTTTGTGTTCCAAAAGCAGGAGACGTGCTGTGCCTTGCTGGAGAGGCTTCTACATACTGGGGAAAGGATTCCCTAGGTTTGGACTGTTTAAAGCGTTGGTGAGCCACTATTATTTCTCTGTTTATTTGTGCTGAAGATCAGGACTTTGCTTTAATTTCGCTGAACCAAAGCGTGTACTTATTATGTTGCCTTTTTGACTGCCCTGAAAGGGTGAATAAAACTGTTTTGTTTGTGAAAGACATTGTGCACGTGCTCTGTGGGCCCCCAAACGTCACATACATTATATTGGTTGTATAATATCTCACTCACAAAAGAACTTCAGTATTTTGGTTCATGCACCATCAGGGTAGGTGGAAATATTTTTAGGTGCACAAATGAAGCTGTGTTTAGCCACCTTCCCTGAATAAACTGTCTAACATAGTCATGTGTGTGCTGAGAGTTGCGCAAGTTTGTGGGATATGTATATGAGCGATGATTGTTCTATGAGTGTGCATGGTGTCAAAGTGAAAATGAAAGGGTGTTTGGTTTTGTTTGTGTTGGGATGTCTGTATGCATTAAGAATTATACCCTTATCCTCTTCTTATACTTTTTCCCATGTAAGTTACCTTCTTAAACCTACTAGCCCCCCCTTACCCCCCCGACCCCCCCCCCTTTCCCGTAAATGAAAACACAACAAAGTATTGGCATTTTGAAAAGGTCACGTCTTTTATTACTTAAGGCCAAATTCTTTGCCTCTAAGGCAGAATTATTATTATCGATCCTCGTATGCCAAATTCGCTACACCAGATAACACTGGCAGCCAGATAACACTGGCAACTGCAATGCACCACAAGCATTGCCCAGAAATAGCGCCCCACGTGGCTAAGCAGGCTGACCACACATCTGCTCAGTTTATTTTTATGGCAGATAGCAGGCCGAGAGGATCTGCAAACCAGGAAGGCACTTGAGCTTGGCCGTACGAACCACACTCACCCTTACCCTGCAGACCATCCCCCACTATCGCCCTCCACGTGCCAGGCTGCCTATTTTGCCGCTCATCCGTAACCTAAACCATGTCCATCTTAAAGCGCAATCCCCAGCTGTGGCCGAACAAACCACCAGCTGGCTTCCTGCCACATGGTAAAGTACCAAATCTTGGATACTGTCTGATCGATAAATTTACTCTAACCATGCTTTTAATCAAAGACAATCCCCCAACCTTGGCCGTTCAAAAAACCTCAGGCTGGCTTCATGTAACATGGTGTATCACTTGATGCAATAGGTAGACTAACCATGTCGATATTTATACAATCCCCCAGACATGGCCATTTAAACCACGAACCAGGTTCATGCGACACGGCATATTTCCATATGGGAAACCACAGGCGGTCTTTCATGAGTGGTGAAATCACCACTCCATTGCCCCTATCTGTGGCTTGCTTCTGCTGCGTGACCTTTCCGACGTTGTAGAGAACCAGCATCTCTGAAAGAGAAAATAAAACGGGGTGGTTGGGTGGGAGTAAAAAAAATTAGTTGCAATACAAAATTGTCCCACGCACAGCCTCTTGTATCCTCCTTTTCCATTGTTTATCTTCCCATTGTACCCAATCACAAAGAGCCATGCTTCAGCTCACAGAACAAAGCCTTATCCCATAGAATAAAGGAAACTCCCTCCTTTGAAACTCTTGTGCAATACAGGATAATCCTTAAACCTCCTTCATTCCTAATTAGTCCTTCTCTCGAACAAGAGAGTGTTGGAGCTGTCTAGATGTAATTGGAGTGTTGGGGCTATGACTGTGGAATACGTTAAGGAAGTTTGTGTGGAGTGGACGTGAGTGTGGGTTGGCTGTGTGTGATGGGATAATGTATGGGAATCACTGTGGGATGATCCGATGTGATCACAGTCCTACTAAGAACCTGGGTTAAGGTGTCCTTGTTGAATGATTGATTATCTACACCAAGAGTAGGCAACCTTCGCCGTCCAGATGTTTTGGAACTTCATTTCCCACGAGGCTTGGCCAAAGTACTGAATGGTTGACTATCATAGGAGGTGTACCTCCAAAACATCTGGAGATCCAGGTTTGCTGACACCTGATCTATGGAAAAGTGCTGGCTGTTGAATAGCAGAATTTGAACCCTTAGGGCTGGGAGATGGGGCAGATATCTACATGTTCCAGGTATGCGTAAAACGATTATAGTGTTCAGTACAGGCTAGGGTTGCCAGATCATTCGTGTTTTCCTGGACACATGATTTATTCACCCTGATAACCAATGCATGAAGAATGCAACCCCACAGCGTGTAGAATTTGTACTCTGCAGGTAAGAAATCAAGAAGGAATCCCAGGTGACCTGTCTTAATTCCTTCCTGCAGAATATGAATTATATATGTAGGGCAGAACTTTTCCCTGTGCTCCTGTGACGGAAGCTGCTACTCAGGCCGAGTAGTTCCGCCGCTGGTTTAATCCTTGCTCTGGAGATACCAAGGAGCGATAGAAAGTTGCTCTTAACCCCTTTGCTGCGGAAGACGTGTGGGGAACGTCCTCATTGACTCCCGCTATATGCGGAGGACATTCCCCACACGCCATCCACTCAGCGGGAGCCCGGAGAGATACTCAGATGGTCCCGTGGCGGTCTGACTTCCCTGAAGTCAGACGCGTCATTTAAGGGTCGCCCCACGTAAATGACGTCAATCCTGCCAGGCGCGACCCCGGGACATTGCACGGAAGGGAGGGGGGGATCCTTTCGGTCATGTAGGGTATCATTTGAAAGGCCTGTGCATGGCCTTTTGAATGATACCAAAGATGACCAAAGTAATAAAAAATTTAAAAAATAATTAAAAAAATTAAAACGTTTCAAATATAGTGTGAACAATGATGCTGCACTAATAATTTTTTTCTATGGGGTGCATTTGCTAAAAATCACGTAATTCCCCCCCATAGAATGCAACGAGTCCCCATTTCTAATTTTTGTACAAGCGCACCCCATAGAAAATCTAACCGCAAACGCTCATGTGATAAAATGTGAAAAAAACACTTTACACGCTGCAGATGATTAAAAATTCAAATTTTATTGCATTTTTTTATAATATACATGTTAGGACATGACGTATACATATAAAAATTATATATTATGAATCTGCCAAGTCTGCCGGAAAGAACGATATATGATATGTCTGGGTCATATAATAAAATGTGGCTTCAAATCGCGTTTAAACATGATGAGCGTAAGCGGTAAAAATTAGCTTAGCACACAGCGGTGAAATGCCTCAGCAGTGAAGGGGTTAATTCCCCCCAATCACTTGCTGAGACAGAGTGCAGGGTGAAGAGAAGTGGTGTATTTACTTTGGAAAACTGCCTTATACTGAATATACAAACTTACACGATCTGATAACATTGTTCATCTCCCTGCCCTCCCCAGACATCTTGGCACAGGGCAACACCGCCCTTGACTTGAGCCCAGTTTGGTAACTTGAGACACTTAAGCATAACAATAGGAGTGGCACACTGGTTGTAGTCCATAGGCACCTTGATGTACCGCAACTGATGATGATGGTTTTGGGGTGATCCCGGGTGAGTGGCATTATTTCCCGGGTGCCACTGGCAAGCTCTGGTCCCCCATATACAGTTGTGTGAAAAAGTGTTGGCCCCCTTCCTGATTTTTTTATTTTTTTTCACGTTTGTCACACTTTAATGTTTCAGATCATTAAAAAAATTAAATATTAGTGAAAGATAGCACAAGTAAACACAACATGCAGTTTTTATATGAAGGTTTTTATGTTTAAGGGAAAACAAAATCCAAACCCACATGGCCCTGTGTGAAAAAGTGTTTGCCATCCCACCAGCGAACCACAGTGAGAGCCATTATCCACAAATTGCGAAAACATGTGTAGCGATGTGTTAAAGTTTACTGTGGCAGTACCCATTTTTGGCCACAAGATGGAGACTATCACGATTTAAGACCCTGGACACTTGAACTACATATCCATGCATGCTTTGCGAAGAAACAGGAAGTGGGTGGGTTTGTGGAGAGCCTGTACATCCTGCACCTCGTGGAGAACAGGCAGAACGCGCCAGAGAGCTGAGGAGAGCGGATGCACAGAGACACACACAGAAGGAGAGATCAAGAGCTAGGCCGGAGCGCAGACAGAGTGGATTGGGCCTCACAATCGGGCCACCCAGCCTTGCGGGAGAGAGACATCACCAGCTGTATTCCGAGTGCAGTGCTGAGGAGAGAAGACCCCTCGAGTAAGGAGTACCGCGGTCGATTGAAGCGGGGAGCAGGCGGTAAGCTGGCTGAGTTGCGGCTGACAGACAGAAGGCCAGACAACAGATCCGGTGGTCGGCGTCCCCAGTCAATATCGAGCGGAGAGACGTCCTGGGTCAGCGGAACCTCAAGCTTGCGCCGGATGGGTGAGAGGCCCCCAAGGCCGTGTGTAAATTTAAGCGTACACTGCTGTTTTCTTCTAAAACCCACAGGGCCCCAACTGACTAGTCGAAGACATCGTTAAAGCAAGCTCACTGGCCAGTAGAAAAAGTACCCGGGTACCCTACCTATATAAATATATATATCACTCCAAGTTCTGGGACTTAACCTGTGCAGGACTCTGTTTTCCTTTTTCAAAATCCATACAAGGGGGCAAAGAAAAAGCTACATTCTGAACGATTTTTCCTTTTTTTTTGTTCCCGCTGCGCGTCTATCGTAATACGAGAACTGTGTATTTTATTGTGTCCCGCTACGCGGTTTTTCCTCGAATTTCGTATCTTTTAATTTTCTGCTCGGTCGGGGGTTTTTTCCGAAAATACGAAGCCCTCGTGTTTTCGTTTCTTTTACCGCTACGCGTTTATCGTGTTACGAAAGTACTGTAAATCTTCCTGCATATACCGTGTCTTAAGAGCTGCAAACTTTTTAGTAAACCTTTTAAATTATAAAACTGTTCAGCGTGTTGGAGTATATTTATTCCCAAGTGCGGGGAGACTGACCCGTGGTTCATTTTCAGCGGCTCCTCCGGGAGTGAGCGCTACACATGGAACAGTTGTGAACTTTCCTAGGAGTGGGCAGTCGACCAAAATTACCCCAAGAGCACAGCGACGACTCATCCAAGAGGTCAAACAGACCCCCACAACAACATCCAAAGAACTGCAGGCCTCACTTGCCTCAGTTTAGGTCAGTGTCAGGGGTGGACTGACCCTCTCGGGCACTGCCCGAGGGCCCGTGGGTCAGTAGGGGCCCGGTTAGGTGCGACACACTGGGCCCCCGCCGGTTTGCCTCTGATCATAAATTTAACAGGCAGCCAGCGGCGCACTGTAAAAACGCTGCGGTGGCGCCTGCGCCACCCCCTCTTGTGACGTGTCACGTGACGGGCGGCGCCAGTGCAACCTGCCTGCTCCAGTGTTAGACTAGGATGCAGGCACGCTGCAGGCGCCACCGCAGCGTTTTCAGACTGCGCCGCTGGCTGCCTGTTAATTTCTACAATCAGAGGGAAACCGGCGGGGGCTCACTGTGTCGCCCCAAACCGGGCCCCTACCAACCCGTGTCCCGAAAAAGCCAGTGAGCAACGGGGGGGGGGGCAAGGCAATATGTATCCATGTTTGAGCTGCTGGGGGCAATTAATATCCATGTTTGAGCTGCTGGGGGCAACAGAGGGTTGTGGTAAATGGAGTTTATTCGGCGCAAGGTCTTGTTACCAGTGGTGTACCTCAGGGGATGACACAAAGATTTGCAACAGGGTTGACGTTCCTGGAGGGATCAGCCAAATGACAAATGATTTTGCACCTGGGGCGTAAAAACCCAAGGGCTGAATATAGAATATTTGATACAGTCCTAACCTCAACACCTGAGGAAAGGGATTTAGGGGTCATTATTTCAGAGGATCTAAGGGTAAGTAGTCAATGTAATAGAGCAGCAGGAAATGCTAGCAGAATGCTTGGTTGTGTAGGGAAAGGTATTAGCATTAGGAAAAGGGAAGTGCTCATGCCACTGTACAGAGCGCTGGTGAGACCTCACTTGGAGTACTGTGTGCAGTACTGGAGACTGTATCTCCAGAAGGATATAGACACCTTAGAGAGAGTTCAGAGAAGGGCTACTAAAATGGTGTACGGCTTGAAGGAGAAAAGTTACCAGGAAAGGCTTAATGATCTTAACATGTATAGCTTGGGAAAAAGACGAGACAGAGGAGATATTGTCAGACCTTTTTAGATATGAAATTTCTATAACGCAGGAATGTTTAAATTTGGGGCCAGGAATTGCGTCACGCAAACAACTTGTCTGCGTCGTTAATATATAACAAGAACAAGAGACAAGCTAAACTCGTTAGTGTTACGCATACAAGAAAGGACATTTAACATTGATCAAAGACGGTCTAATGGACTCTGTTTATTTTATTTATTTGTTACAACCAAACAGGGTTTAGATCAAATGGTTTAAAAGTAAGGGAACACAATGACAACTAAGATAGATATCTCAGTATTGTGTTTATTTCGTCAGATCGAAACTCTGAAAGCCACGTAAACATGGAACAATAGGTTGCCCAATAAAGAAAAAAAAACCCAAAGAAGGTTAAATGGCTTGGGTAAACCAGCTTGTAATGCTATGCTATTCGGCAATATGTACTATATGGTATGAGAATATTTATTAGTTAGAACTGATAATTTTAGCATCTTATAAAAACAGAGGCCCTACCACATTTAGTTGATCATCACGAATGTCTGGTGTACTAACCCGCATGAAGCCGATTAAGTAGGGTAACGTGTGACTGTTAAAAACGATACCACGAATGAATGATTGTATGTCCCCTCACATACACATCCCTGTGGATATAAGTAAAGGGGATGAGATGCACACACGCCGTGGCGATGCTGGCGATGCCACAATAGAAATAAATTTTGATTTGTTAATAAAATCTATGGAGTCCCGGATATAGGAATAAAACGACCCCAAACCAGTAAAAGATTGGCCAAGCCCATAAATTAATTCCTGCAGAAGGTTGATGGTTGATCTGAGAGCGCCATCTGCTGGCCAGGTAACATAACACCTGGACAGACCCCTGGAGTTGATGAATATATATCCTCCAATCAAATGAGGCCACATAGTGATGGGCTAGATCTAAAACTGGGCGGAAGACCACTATATAGAGGGACACTCCAGAGCAAAAGGACATACTGAGAAAAGCTTGGGGAGAGACCTGAGGGACGCTTGGAGGGAAGAGAGGCAATCACCATCGGCCGCCCCCTTTAAGACCGACCACACCCTAATCTTCCACCACTCTATCTTCACTAACCAGATGGTAAAGTATACCTGAATAATATGATATCTATTTTCGAATTGCATAGTCCTGACTTTAGATGTCCATCACAAACTAAAGGAATATAAATGAATTACTTTGCTGTTTGAGCCTAATAATCAGTAGAATAGAAATTCTGCCTTTACAGTTCACTGCAGAGGACTGCTAAGGGAGAAACCTATTACCGGCTGCATACTTGAGCCATAATTTAGTGAAATTATTTATATTCCAAGAATACTGTTTGTGGACATCTAAAGATCAATTATATACCTATAGTGAGATACGCTGGGACCGTGAAATAGCTTTTATATGTCAAGTACTGTCCGCCCCATTCGTAACCTAGCATAACTCCTTCCATATCCATCTTACAGCCCTTCCGAATGAATGCATGCACTGTAAGTCATTAAGAAGCGTTAGGTTAACGTATATCGAATGAAGTGCTGTGATTGATCTGTGGAAGAGATAGTCTCCCTATCGAGTGTGTTATGTATCTCCCTGAAGGAAGTTGCATTTAGTGAATAGGCCCCCACAATAATAAATTGTGCTGCAGGTGATGCCCAGTAACTGAGTGTTTATCTTAGCCAGGTGGAGGATTGGTTTATAATGGGAAAGTTTAAGTGAATAGAATAGAGCTTGGTGTTTAAGAATTGAGGCATGTATATCTGTGGTGCGGTCTATAAACCTAAAATATCTGTCCATTAGATTATTGCGTGTCACAGTATCGCTACTAATCACGATCTATAATCACTTGTAAATTGTAGTTTGCTAATCCGTTGATAACATACGATTGTATGAAACTTGACGTGTGAATAAATTTTGGTTTGAATTGTACCGTTACGCAGTCTCATATCTTTATTGATTTTATTGTGTTTAAAAATATCTAGAGAGCATCAAAAGAACTCGGGATAACGCGCCATATATTTGTTAAGACGTATATTTATTGATTGGTTATTAATCCCTATGTTAGGGGTTAAATACCAATTTATACCACTGGTATTGGAGGCACTGTCAATAATATATATATATCTATGTATATCAACAATAAGAAAAATATGCGTCATAATTAATATATCCCTGACCTATTAAAGAAGTCAATAATCTCTAACAATATGATAGAAACATTTTAAATACGTAAAGGGAATCCACAAGGTAGAGGAAAGGAGTATATTTAAAAGGAAACAAAGTAGCAAAACAAGAGGACATAGTCTTAGATTAGAGGGGCAAAGGTTTAAAAGTAACATCAGGAAGCATTATTTTACTGAGAGGGTGGTGGATACATGGAACAGCCTTCCAGTTGAAGTGGTAGAGGCCAAAACAGTGATTGAATTTAAGCAGGCATGGGATAGGCATAAGGCTATCTTAAACAAAAGATAAATCCAGGTAAAGTATCCATTTATTGGGCAGACTAGATGGGCCGAAAGGTTCTTATCTGCCGACATTTTCTATGTTTGAGCTACTGGGGGCAATTAATATCCATGTTTAGCTGCTGGGGGCAATTAATAACCATGTTTGAGTTGCTGGGGGCAATTAATATCCTTGTTTGAGCTACTGGGGGCAATTAATAGCCATGTTTGAGCTGCTGGGGCAATACATATCCGTGTTTGAGCTGCTGGGGGCAGTATATACCCACGTTTGAGCTGCTGGGGGCAGTATATATCCCAGTGCGAGCTGCTGGGGGCAATATATACCCACGTGTGAGCTGCAGGGGGCAATATATACCCATGTGTTGTGTTGTAGGGGATGGTTTTTTTTATGGGTGTGGCCTCCTGTGGGTGCGGAACAAGGGGGCCCCATGACCTCCTATTGCCCGGGGACCCCATTAGTTGTCAGTCTGCCCCTGGTCTGTGTTCATGACTCCACCATAAGAAAGAGACTGGGCAAAAATGGCCTGCATGGCAGAGTTCTGTCACGGTCCACCTGGGGTACCTACTGAGGTACCTATATTGCACAGCCTGGTCCTAACAGCCTTTGTCCTGGTATGCTTTTGTATTGGGTTCCAATCCGGGGTTTACCTCAGCCCAGTGCCATGTCCAGGCTCCTGGAGATCCAGCCTGGGTTCTCCCGTCCAGCCTAGGAGTTCCAGCTGAGGCCCATCTATGATTTAACCTCCTTAAAAGGCAGACTGAACCAGCAGTGGTTCTGCATTGTTCTCCCTGACTGAGGTCATCTGGATGTGTGCAAACCTGCTCCAGCTTATCCTGTGTATCCAGTATCCATCCATCTGCCCTATTGTTCCTGGATACATCTGTCTGTGCAAGGGACTCTCAGCGATCTCTCCCTGTGGATTACAGTTAATCTCTGTCTCTGACCTTTTGATCAAGGTACCACTGTCCGCTGTCCAGACTTCTCCTTGGTGGGCCCTGTCTGCAGTCTGGGACTGCATTGCCCACAAACCTCAGACTCTCCAGTCAAGAACTCTCCCTGGACTTTATATATTTCCTTTGTTCTTTCAAGTGCCTGCAGTTAAGGACCATTTTATGTTTCATTAAAGAATCTTCATTGCGTGATTCCTGTCTGGCCTCCCCTCTGTGTCGCCGCCTGCTGGGCTCTCACCTGAACCGCACACGCCACGTGACAAGTTCCAAGATGAAAACCGCTGCTGAGCAAAAAGAACATAAAGGCTCGCCTCAGTTTTGCCAGAAAACATCTTGATGATCCCCACGACTTTTGGGAAAATACAGGGTGTCCATAAAGTCTCTTTACAATTTAAAAAATTTATTACAAAGGCAATTGATGAGATATCTTCATCAGATTTGTTCTATGTACTCCGTGGTTATCAAGGTTTTTTATCACATTGCATTTGTGTGTTTCAGGTACCCTTTTGATGAATGGGGTACTGTTAAATGAACCCCTTACAAAATGGCTACTCCTCAAAAGAAGGCACAGTGTGTATCATGGTTTATTGAAACAAAACCTGCAGTCCTAGAGAAACTTCAGAACTAAGTATGGAAGAGATCCACCGTCACATCCATCAATTCGTGCAAGGCACAAGAAATTTATGGAGACAGGGACAATGTTCAATAAAGTGGGGAGTGGATGACCAAGAACATCTGAGGAAAACCTTGATCGTGTAAGAAAAGCCTTCGATCATTCTCCCAGAAAGTCTATCCTATTGCTGCCAGACAGTTAGAACTACCACGCTCAACAGTGCACAAAGTCCTACACAAAAACTTGCGTTTGTACGCTAACAAAGTGCAATTGTTACAGGCACTCGAGCCAAATGATAAACCAAGATAAAAAGAGTTTGCAGTTAACATGCTGGAACCAATACCTGAGGATGAAACATTCCTCACCCGAGTTTGTTTTAATGATGAGGCAACCTTTCATGTTTCAAGGAAACTGAACACACATAATGTGAGACTCTGGGGATCAGAAAACCCCCATATGACTAGGGAACTTCAGCGAGATAGTCCAAAGATGAATGTGTGGTGTGGGATCACGTGCAATTGAATCATTGGGCCATTTTCTTTGGCGACATATCAATTACTGCAAATGTTTACCTTGACCTTTTGACTGAATAGGTGGCACCACAACTACATGACCTTCAACCAACCATCATTTTCCAGCGAGATGGTGCACCACCACATTGGGGACTGCATGTTCGTGGGTTCCTAACTGAAACATTTCCAGATCGGTCGATTGGAAGGGGAGGCCCAATTCCCTGGCCACCTCGCTCACCAGATATCACTCCCCTCAACTTCTTTCTATGGGATTATGTTAAAGATATTGTGTATCGAACAAAGGTACGGGACATCACTGTCAGGAATCAGGAGTGGTAGAGGAGGAGATGAGCCCAGGATGCAGTGATAAAGAGACACACAGACAGGTTCCACGGTACAAGGGGGGTTTATTGGTGCTGGATACACTTGGCAATGAAGGCACAGGATACACTTGGCAGTGCAGACACTTGGCAATGTAGACACAGGATACACGTGGCAATGTAGACACGTGGCAATGTAGACACGTGGCAATGTAGACACGTGGCAATGTAGACACTTGGCAATGTAGACACTTGGCAATGTAGACACAGGATACACTTGGCAATGTAGACACAGGATACACTTGGCAATGTAGACACTTGGCAAAATAGACACAGGATACACTTGGCAATGTAGACACAGGATACACTTGGCAATGTAGACACAGGGTATTACTTGGCACTGGAGACACGGGATACACTTGGCACTGGAGACACAGGATACACTTGGCACTGGATACAATGTAAGTCTGCCATTGCCACCAATGATGAGGGTATGCTACAGCGAACATGACAAGGAATCGAGCACCGTCTGGATGTGCTTCGTGCAACTAATGGTGCCCATATAGCGGTGTATTAAATGAGGCAAAAAAATCTTAAATATATACGTCTCATTTTGTAATAATTTTCACTTATCTGTCTTTTCATTTGCCTTTGTAATAAATTATTATTGAAATTGTAAAGAGACTTTATGGACACCCTGTACTCTGTGGACTGACGAGACAAAAGTTGAACTTTTTGGAAGGTGTATGTCCCATTACATCTGGCGTAAAAGTAACACCGCATTTCAGAAAAAGAACATCATACCAACAGTAAAATATGGTGGTGGTAGTGTGATGGACTGGGGCTGTTTTGCTGCTTCAGGACCTGGAAGACTTGCTGTGATAAATGGAACCATGAATTCTGCTGTCTACCAAAAAAATCCTGGAGGATAATGTGCGGCCATCTGTTCGTGACCTCAAGCTGAAGCGAAATTGGGTTCTGCAGCAGGACAATGAGCCAAAACACACCAGCAAGTCCACCTCTGAATGGCTGAAGAAAAACAAAATTAAGACTTTTGAGTGGCCTAGTCAAAGTCCTGTCCTGAATCCTATTGAGATGATCTGGCATAACCTTAAAATGGCGGTTCATGCTCGAGAATCTTCCAATGTGGTTGAATTACAACAATTCTGCAAAGATGAGTGGACCAAAATTCCTCCACAGCGTTGTAACAGACTCATTGCAAGTTATCACAAACGCTTGATTGCAGTTCTTGCTGCTAAGGGTGGCCCAACCAGTTATTACTTTTAGGGGGCAAGCAATTTTTCACACAGGGCCATGTGGGTTTGGATTTTGTTACTTGTGTTATCTTTGACTAATATTTAAATTTGTTTGGTGATCTGAAACATTAAAGTGTGACAAACATGCAAAAAAATCAAAAAAATCAGGAAGGGGGCCAACACTTTTTCACACAACTGTAACTCTGTCCAAAAAGCGCTTTAATTCACGAACAGTGGACCGAGCGGCATCAACGTTAAGGTGCCCAGCAGCTGGCTGCAGGCCTGGACTGAGACAAAAAACAGGCCCAGGCATTTTGGACTGAGCAGCCCACCGCCGATGATCCACCGACCAACCACACACCACTAGGGATGCACCAATACGATACTAGTATCGGTATCGATACTGCCGTTTGCACGGAGTACTTGGTAAATGGCAAATGGCCGCGATACTCACCCATCAGAAGGTCCGGTCACACGGCTGTGATGCATTCAAGCGGCCGCCGGGCGCCTCTGTGATGCTGCCTCTCGGCTGGAGGCAGCGTCACAGAGGCACCCGGCGGCCACGTGACCGCGTCACAGCCGTGCGACGGACCTTCCGATGGGTGTGTATCGCGGCCCACCGGAGAGGAACGCTGGCCGAGTGCTTTTCATGCACGCGGCCAGCTTCCGGTATGTCAGAGATATATATCTATATCTCTGATATAGGTCTGTGAGAGCTGGGGGCATTTCCATGAGAGCTGGGGGCATTTCCATGAGAGCTGGGGGCAATATCCATGAGAGCTGGGGCAATCGTCATGTGAGCTGGGGCAATCTATCATGCCCCAGCCCTTGCTGTTTGCTGTGGCCAGTCTGGGTCACTAATATACCATTTCTGCATTCCATTCATGGGTTAACTCCTGTGTCTGAGCCTGAGTTTACATATAACCTGTTCACGCCCTCCTAGCCTCGCTCTTCCATTTTGGTTTATTTCCCCTTCCTGTTCAGAGGTCCTGAGAGCTCCCTTTTGTTTATTTCATATCTCCTGATTTATCTGCTCTGACGTGTATACCAGTATATTCCATCCTCGCTGTGTTTGCATTAGCTGGTTCCTGCTTGCTGGACTATCCACTGCGTGGCCCACTATCCAGTGGGTCTAGAGACTCTCAGATGGCTTCTAGCCCTCAAGCTCTCTCCAAGGAGGTTAACCTTCAATCAAGGTACTGTTGCCTAAGGCTCCTGCTTCTCCTCAAGTGAATCTAGAGCGAGACTACGTTGCCCACCATCCTCTTGCCTGTGTTTTTGTGTTACAACCTGTATTGTGCTAAGACTGTTTGCTGTGAACCATATCTACAATACAAGCTTTATTGTGCATATACAGCCTCCATTGTCTGTCTGCCTGCTCACCCCCAGCGCTTGGGAATATAACATCACACAGAGGCTGTGCCATGGCTGCTTCCTGGCACGAACCTGACAACAATCGCCATGTGAGCTGGGGGAAAGCTACATGTGAGCTGGGGGCATTCTGTATATATCTGGGGGGTATATACATGTGAGCTGGGGGCATTTTTATATTTTTTATATGAGGTCTGTTCTTATTGAAAAGTGTTCACATGACATAAAATAAAAGTATCGGTACTCATACTCGGTCTCAAAAAAGTGGTATCGGGGGCGGTGTCCGGACGCCGTAGCGAGTGGACGTGCGGTGGAGAGGCTCCTGTATATGCTGGCTGTTCTGTGGATTTTATAGTCGATTACCTTTCTCTACCCAGCTGAGACCGGTACCGGAGACGACTGCCAACATTATCTTGCAGATAAGAGACACCACTGACCCACCTAAGAGGTACCCGAGTGGGTTGTTTAGACTCCCGACCCAATCGACGGCGGCCATTTTGACTGCAGCCTAGCACGCGATCTGCATCGCCGACCCTAATGGGGAAGAATGGCAAAAAGATGGAATTGCTGGACGGATCCAGGCAGCCTGACATCCGGAGCTCTCTTAGTGGAGCAATAATCAATCGACCTCTGTTGCGGAGCTCCGGGAGCCGGAAATCTGCACGGATACCCCAGACCTCCCGGTTACCGAGAAACCGCGGACCCCCCTGACCCAGCCCTCCACTAAAGAGGACATCCGCCAGCTGTATGAGGACCTTCAGACACTGTGGCACAGGGATCTGGCCAAAGTTCAAGCTGATATTACAGCCATCGCAGCGGGCTCTTCAACTATGGGTGCACGCTTGGACTTGCTGGAGGAGGGGAGGCTAGAGTCTGCAGCCCAGTTGGAGGATCTACAGAAGCAGGTGAGGTACCTGACGGCGACAGTGGTGGACCTGGAGGCCAGACATCGGCGACGTAACCTCCGTCTCAGAGGGATCCCGGGGACGGTGGGTACTGGGGACTTGCTGTCATACACCACAGGCTTTCTCTGCATGATATTGAAGCTGCCCCCGGACTCCCCAGATGTCATAGTGTCGGCTTTTCGAGTCCGTAAGGCGGCGACTGCAACTCCTGAAGCCTCCCGGGACGTTATCATTACTACTAAGGCTATCTCGGTCCACACGCAGATCCTTCGGGAAGCCGGTAACGTACCAGCAGTGCCTTATAGGGATCTGCGATTTGCGGTGTATAAGGACCTATCGTTCCTGGCTCTGGTGGCGAGACGCCGTTATCGGGACGTGACGAGCCTCGAGACAACATGGGATCCGGTACCGTTGGGGGCCTTCGGGATCGCTTGTGATACTGCATGATGGGCGGGCACACCCAGCGAATACCCCTGAGGAAGCTCGGGCTTATGCGGAGTCCCACCTACGACACTTGCTGGCTTCATCGCCGCCCAACCCACCTGCTGTGGATGCCGCTACCGTCGATCCGGGTTGAGGACTATAGACCCTGCAATAGTTGGCTATTATTATGTTGACTGTATGTGTCCTCCCTCCCCTTTCTCTTCCCCCCCAAAAAAACTCTTTTTCTCATGTCCCCACCTAATGTTTCCATATGCCCCCCCACTCCTGTACTGCTAACATGTGGACAATCTGCAGTCTATTCCTGATCTTGTTGGATGAGTGGTGCACTTCAGGACCTGACCAGCTGCCGAGATGGGTGAACTCCGGACTATTTTCTATTTTATTTCTCTTTTCCTTCTGTGGGAACATGGGGTGTGTTCGGGTGAGCCATTTTGGGTGACTACCGCGGCTCTGTCCGCCCTTTCTGGCCCCGATTCCCCCCGGCCATGTGACCTCTTGTCAGCCCTCAACTACTGCCGTTGAGGTGAGCCAGCTACATCACGGTTTTTCTGGCAGTTCCTCTGATTTATATATTTTATTATTATTATATATATTGTGACATAAGGAAAGGGAAGGTCATTGAGGGGCGATACATTTCCCCTCGGTTTCTATCATATATGCTGAAGTAGGAAATCCAGACCAGGTTTTCAGGCTGCATGTAGTGTCTGGATTTCCAGGTTTTGTGTCTCTCCCCAGTGCTAATTACTTGATTGATGTTTAATCAGGGGAGATAAAAGAGCTAAACCAGGAATTTGCTCTGGCCTGGGACTCAGAAAGCCTTCTGAGGGAGCTACAAGGTGTGTAAAGGTTGCTTAAAGTAATTTTGTTCGTTTAAGGTGGCTGAGGTTAGCTCACCATTTGTTAGATAGGGGATCTAACTGTTTAGTAAGAGCCTGAGCGGCAAGGGTTTATTTTCTGTCTTCATTTCTGTTTTTGCAACCTTTTAAATAAAATACTGTCTGCTGGACAGGTTTAAAATAACTTTTTTTCGCCTGGACTACCTTTTCCCAGCAAAGGTAGCCTCCGTTTGGGCTATACCCCCACATATGGTGGAGAATGCGGGCACTTTCCCTGTGCAAGTTGCAGGATGGAGGACGTAGTAAAAGCCTTGCTTCAGGCCACTGCGGTCCAGCAGGAGACAAATCGCCAGTTTGCAGAGGCCCAGCGGCAGATGTTGGAGTCCCAGCACGCTGACCGGGATGCCCAGCGAGCTGACCGGGATGCCCAGCGAGCAGATCGAGAGGTACTGAAGGAGGTGGCTCAAAGTCTCCTGGAATTAAAGCGTAACTCTGTGGCTTCAACGCCTGTGGAGCAAAAGGTGACGCGTGCCAGCCATTACCTGCAAAAGATGACAGCTGCCGATGATGTGGAAGCCTACCTCACTACGTTCGAGAGGATTGCTACACGAGAAGGTTGGCAGAGATGTGAGTGGGCGGGGCTGGTTGCACCATTCCTAACAGGGGAACCCCAAAAAGCCTACTATGACTTGGAACCTGAGGCTGCTCAGGATTATGACGTACTTAAAGCTGAAATCCTAGCAAGACTAGGTGTTACACCCGCTGGGCATGAACAGCAATAGTATCGGTGGAACTATAAGGCTGACAAGCCCCCAAGGTCCCAAATGTTTGACCTTATACACCTTACCAGGAAATGGCTCCAACCTGAGACATTGTCGCCACCGGAGATAGTGGAGCGTGTGGTGATGGACCATTACTTACGGGCTCTTCCTACCTCCCTAAGGAAATGGGTCAGCCATGGAGATCCCAAAACGGCTACCCAGCTTGTGGACATGGTCGAGCGATACACCACAGCAACAGACTTGCTAAATAGCCCCGTGCTGGAGCGTCCTGTCTCACCCAGAGGACACCTGCCCAGAGGACCTGGTAAGCCTGTTCCAGGGGTTAAGGGCACGGGAGAGACTTCTAAGACCTTTGCTAAAGGTGAAGAGACTACAGGCTCTGGACCTAAAGACTGGCCTGGTAGGTCAGGAAGGACCATGAGGCCATATACAGGACCGGGTGCTGAGCCTATAAAATGCTTTCGCTGCTATGGTTCGGACATATTGCTGCTAATTGTCCACTTACTGATGAACCTATGCAATGTGATAATGCTAAATGGGGAAACGCATGTCTTTCTTTGCACAAGTGGTTTGTACTGCATCATGTCAGAAACGAATTGAGAGGCAAATGTGTGTTCTTTCCATTGATGGAAAGCCAGTTACAGCTCTGCTAGATTCTGGTAGTGTGGTAACTCTAGTCAGAGCTGACTTTATCAGCCGCAACAAGTACCACCCTAGTACTATTGGGGTTATTTGTGTACATGGGGACACACGTGATTACCAGACCGCTGTAGTGGAGATTGGTACTCCATGGGGCTCTGTGACACAGTCTGTGGGTGTAGTACCCTCCCTGCTTCATGAAGCTATAGTGGGGAGGGATTTTTCCCAGTTTTGGAGACTTTGGGAGAAAAAAAAGGTTCAGGTGGATGGTGCTCCCCCTACAGGTGAATCAAGGGAACTTAGTCCAGAACCTTTTGATCATAACATGGAAGAGAATATTGTGGGTGTTTCTAATGAAGGGGTTATGCCTTTCCCCCTTTCTGTGATGGCTGGGGAACAGGAGGATGTAGAACCTGACCCAGAGAGTGTGAATAATGAACAAGAGGTTGTACCTGGCTCTAGCACCGAAAGTGGATTAAATAATATGCCTGACTTAGAAGTCAGGAAGGATGATTTCCGTACAGAACAAATGAATGACTCCACACTGACTAGAGCCAGGGAAAACATAAAAATGATAGATGGAAGACCCATTGATCCTGACGTAAGAATGTCTTTCCCCTACATGATCCAAAAGAATGATTTACTTTATCAGGTGGTAAAGCAAGGGGAGGATGTGGTGGAACAATTAGTAGTCCCAAAACCATACCGCAGGATGGTATTGGATCTTGCTCATGGTCACATAATGGGTGGACACCTGGGTATAGAGAAAACCAAGGAGAGAATAAGCCAGAGGTTCTTTTGGCCAGGGTTACATGCAGATGTGAAGGAATACTGTGAGTCATGCCCTGAGTGTCAGTATTCGGCACCCGCACCCCACTTTCGTAGTCCGCTGGTACCTTTGCCGATCATTGAGGTACCCTTTAAGAGAATTGGCATGGATCTGGTGGGTCCAGTGGTTAAGACTGCCCGGGGCACCAGTATATATTAGTAATACTGGATTATGCTACGCGGTATCCGGAGGCAATTCCCTTACGAAATACCTCAGCTAAAACTATTGCAAATGAGCTTGTTCAGGTATTTAGTCGTGTGGGTATTGCGAAGGAAATTTTAACTGATCAGGGCACACCATTTATGTCTAGAGTAACTCGGGAGTTATGTAGGCTGTTCAAAATCTCTCACTTGCGCACATCTGTCTACCACCCCCAAACTGACGGACTGGTGGAGAGATTTAATAAGACACTTAAGAGCATGTTAAAAAAGGTAGTGGACAAAGATGGGAAGAATTGGGATTTTTTATTGCCATATCTCATGTTTGCAATCCGGGAGGTTCCTCAGACATCCACAGGATACTCCCCTTTTGAACTCTTGTACAGCAGACATCCCAGGGGTCTCCTAGATATTGCCAAAGAAACATGGGAGGGTGAGACAACCCCCTATAAGAGTGTCATCGAGCATATCTCAATGATGCAGGACAGAATTGCGGCTGTCATGCCCCTGGTACGGGAACATATGGAACAAGCTCAGGAAGCACAGAGGAGGGTTTCTAATCGGGGTGCCAAAGTACGTAGCTTTACCCCTGGGGATAGAGTCCTAGTGCTAGTCCCAACAGTAGAAAGTAAATTCCTGGCAAAGTGGCAAGGCCCCTATGAAATAATTGAAAAAATAGGTGATGTAAACTATAAGGTTCACCAGCCAGGGAGAAGGAAACCTGAGCAAATTTATCACATCAACCTCTTAAAGCCATGGAGGGACAGAGAAGCCCTGGTGGCTATCCCAACCCCGCCAAACGACACAGGCGCCTCTACACCTGAGGTCCCAATAGCCAAAACCTTATCAGTTTCTCAACATAATGAGGTAAAAGAGTTTCTGAGAAGAAATAAAGATTTTTTTTCTGACATGCCTGGATTGACCACAATCCTTCAGCATGACATCATTACTGAACCCGGTGTTCATGTAAATATAAAGCCGTATAGAATACCCGAAGCTAGACGAAAAGCTGTCTCGGCAGAAATAAAAAAAATGTTAGAATTGGGGGTAATCGGGGGGGGGGGGGCGTGGCCGGCTGCACATGGGAGAGGACGCGTGTTTCAGGAGCTCCGACCCGTCTCTCTCTCACTAGGTTCCCTAGCTGTCTTTATCCGCTGATTTTTCTTCCCTGGAACCTGGAGCGGCCGGCCATCGGATTTGAGATGTCCGGGGCCCGTTCAGCACCCCCCCCCGGACCAGAGACTTTCATTTAGTAGACAAGGTGGGCTGCCGGTGGCCATCTTGGGGCCTACTACCAGGCTGCTCCCTACACCGGATGCCATGGGTACTCTCCGGCCGGAGAGTTCCCCCAGCGTCTATACGGAAGCTCTGCCCTACACTGTGGCGCCTATACTGCCCCAATACCCTTGACCTGGATGCAGACCATGGCGAAGGAGGGCCCCCGTTTCCCGGCCGCTGCAGGCATTCTGATGGAGGCGGGTGGAGCGACCTTGCGGAAGCAGACTGATGTCCCTTCGCATTTCCCGATGCTCGGCCTGGAGGCAGCGTTCTCGCACCTCGACCGCCTCTTGATGGAGGAGGGAGAGGATGAGTGCTCGCTGACGCGAGGCATCTTATGGCGCTTCACGGAAGTTTTGAGGAGCTACAGAGTTGTGAGTACCCCAAGTGGAGCTATGCCCGAAGGAGCACTGGAGGGAGTTGAGGAACCCGATAAAGCGACCGGGGAGATGCCCAGTGGCTCGTTGGCCACGGTGGAACTCGGGACTCAGGAGCAGAGTGCCGCAGCAGAGCAGCTGGCTGACGGATCCGTCAGAGCGGAGGATTCTATGCGATTCGCCATCCTTCCCCCTGCGCCTTCTGAGTCAGGACAGCATGGAATTATCGAGGGGACATGCGCCGAAGAGCAGCAGTGCATACCTGGTCCAGTAGATGTAGCCCGAGTTGTGGTGGGGCTGGCTTGCTGGTTATTCGTCTGCTGCACTCTCCAGGAGTGGCGCCAGTGTGATGGTGCTACCCGCGTCGTATTATTGTTGGACACGGGTTGAAGCGGCCTTGTTCTGTGGTGTTACCTCTCCGTTGCCGAACCGTACTTTTTGATATGACCCCCCCCTGCTGCCATATTCCCCCCCTGCTGTGCGTCGTTTGTGGGACGCTTTTTGCTCTCCTTTTGCAGCTTCCACCGTGGACGTTTTTGTTCCCCCTCTCTTTTTATTTTTTTTTGATGCTATGGTATATTCTGATGCATTTTTGTTCTCCTTGGTCATACGCTGTTTACCTGAAGACTTACTTGAGGACCTTGATTCATTTTTTATTTTTTTTTGATAAGAAACTCCCCCTTGTTTTAGCACACCTAGCTGCTCCTCTGAGATCCCCCTTCCCCTTTTGTCTCTCAGTCTTTTTTGTGAGTATACTTTATGGCCCTGCGAGGCCATTTATGCTGGTCAATTTGTGACCTTTCATACAAAATAAAAGTTTTAAATATAAAAAGAATTGGGGGTAATCGAAGAGTCCCATAGTAGTTGGTCAAGTCCGATTGTGCTGGTTCCAAAACCAGATGGAAGCATCCGATTCTGTAATGATTTCAGAAAGTTGAACAGTGTGTCCAAATTTGATGCTTACCCGATGCCTCGGGTAGATGAGCTCATTGACAGACTAGGAACGGCCCGATACATAACCACTTTAGATTTGACTAAGGGATACTGGCAAATACCCTTGACAGACAGAGCCAAAGAAAAGACGGCATTCTCTACCCCCGAGGGGTCTTTCCAGTATAAGAGGATGCCATTTGGTCTGCATGGTGCCCCTGCCTCATTCCAAAGAATGATGGATAAAATACTGAGATCTCATCGCCAATACGCAGCGGCTTACTTGGACGATGTAGTAATACACAGCCCAGACTGGCAGACTCATTTGTTAAGGGTGCAAGCGATAGTCGACTCGCTAAAAGAGGCGGGACTCACAGCCAACCCAAAGAAATGTGCCATGGGGTTGGAGGAGGCAAGATACCTGGGGTATACCATTGGTCGGGGTTTGGTTAAGCCTCAAATCAATAAGATTGAGGCGATTCAAAAGTGGCCCCAGCCTATGAATAAAAAGCAAGTGAGGGCATTTCTTGGGATCACAGGTTATTATCGGCGCTTCATCCCCAATTTTGCCACCATTGCGGCTCCTATGACTGATTTGACGAAGGGTAAAGGGTCAGTCATGATCATGTGGAATTCTAAGGCAAATGAGGCATTTCAGAGGTTGAAACAAGCTTTGTGTGCTCAACCGGTGCTTGTGACCCCAGATTTCACGAAGGAGTTTGTAGTACAGACAGATGCCTCTGATGTGGGTCTGGGCGCTGTACTATCCCAAATCAGAGATGGGGAGGAGCACCCTGTGGTCTATCTCAGCAGGAAGCTTAATAAACACGAGAGAAATGATGCCATTGTTGAGAAGGAGTGTTTGGCTATCAAATGGGCCCTGGACGCCCTCAAATATTACCTATTGGGTAGACAATTTAGACTTGTCACTGACCATAGCCCCCTGAAGTGGATGTGTGAGAACAAAGAAAGGAACAGTCGAGTTACAAGGTGGTTCCTGGCTTTGCAAGCTTTTAAGTTTACCGTGGAGCACAGAGCAGGGAAGCTCCAAACCAATGCTGATGCCCTCTCTCGTGTCCACTGCCTCTCCGTTACAATTGCTCAACCGCAGGGGCTTGAGCAGAGGGGGGGGGGGATATGTGACATAAGGAAAGGGAAGGTCATTGAGGGGCGATACATTTCCCCTCGGTTTCTATCATATATGCAGAAGTAGGAAATCCAGACCAGGTTTTCAGGCTGCATGTAGTGTCTGGATTTCCAGGTTTTGTGTCTCTCCCCAGTGCTAATTCCTTGATTGATGTTTAATCAGGGGAGATAAAAGAGCTAAACCAGGAAGTTGCTCTGGCCTGGGACTCAGAAAGCCTTCTGAGGGAGCTACAAGGAGTGTAAAGGTTGCTTAAAGTAATTTTGTTCGTTTAAGGTGGCTGAGGTTAGCTCACCATTTTTTAGATAGGGGATCTAACTGTTTAGTAAGAGCCTGAGCGGCAAGGGTTTATTTTCTGTCTTCATTTCTGTTTTTGCAACCTTTTAAATAAAATACTGTCTGCTGGACCGGTTTAAAAGAACTTTTTTCGCTTGGACTACCTTTTCCCAGCAAGGTAGCCTCCGTTTGGGCTATACCCCCACAATATATATATATTTTTTTTCCTTTTCTTTTGTTTTTTCTCCACCTCACTTTGGTTTTTTGGTTTTCTCCGGATCTACTCACCCCAACGATGTCTCAGACTATGGTCTTTGCTCTAACGTGGGTATTATAGCGATTATTTTGTCCCTGTGCACCATCTCTACTTGAGATATTCCTTTTGTAAGGTTATATTGTGTCTCTATTGATGACTTACTGTGGCCTTGTGTGGCCACATATTATTGTTGACAATGTTCTCTGTCTGTCTGTGCAAACTTTAAAATAAAGAATTATAAAAATAAAGTGGTATATCCGTGCATCCCTACACGCCACCAAATAAACCCAATCAGTCGCCGAACGGGGATAAAAATAAATTAGAAAAAATCCCATTCTTTAAAATGCGTTTAACCCTTTCACTGCTGAGCCATTTTACGCCTGTGTGCTGAGCTAATTTTTACCAGTTTCGCTCATCATATTTAAAACGCGATTTGAAGCCACATTTTATTCTACGACCCAGACATATTATATATCGTTCTTTCCGGCAGACTCGGCAGATTCGTAATATATCATTATTATATGTATACGTCTTGTCCTGCTTGAATATTATAACAAAAAATGCAATAAAATTTGAATTTTTCAATCATACAGTGTGTAAAGTGGTTTTTTTTTTTATCATTATGAGCCTTAGCGGTTTATTTTCTATGGAGTGGGGGTGTGGCCAGCTGTTCACAGGAGCGGATGTGTTTTGCTGGAGCTCCGCATGTCTGCTCCTTCTGGGGATGCCATTTGAGTGCCCATTTTTTGCTGATTTTGGGTCTGACCAGTTGGTCACCGGTTCTGATATGTCCGGAGGCCGTTTAGTCCCCCCCTCCGGACCAGAGACAACCCTGGCTGTGTACTGAACGGTTGGAGCAAGCCGCCGGCGGCCATCTTGAGGCCTTTCGCCTGTATGCAGACCTGCGACCATGCGGTGCTGGCCGCATGCCCCAGACCGAACCTACTATACAGACTCCGGAGATGGAGGGCCCCCATCCCAGGCCAACTCGGATGTCAAGTTTGCGGGGGTGGCGGATGGACCCACGGGTCAAGATTGGGGTGATCTTCCTCCCTCCGCCGGAGATGTTGAGGCTGCTATTTGCGGCCTAATGCTTGCCTGCTTATACTGGAAGGGGAGGATGCAGATAGCCCACTCACCAAGGGGGTTTGGCGCAAGATGCTAACTGCACTGCTCTGCTGCCGGGAGGACCCAGAGGCCACTTGAGATTGGAGCCGATTCATGTGTGGCGACGAAGATAGCGCCTAGATGCAGTTCCGGCTCCGGAGGCTCATCCCCCCCCGGAGGTACCTGCCTTTATGCACTGGTCCCGGGGCTACTGCCTGCACCCCCTGGAGAGCGGTGGCAGGACGAGTGCCGTGGTGCCCCCTCGACGACCAGGGACCAACGGTTCCGCTGGGTTAGCGACCACGAAAGCGCGGCTGCGCAAGCTGAGACGCCGAGCAGCTCCGCGGAGGAGATCTGGCGGTGGTGCCCACAGATTGGCCTGGTCCCATGAAGAGTAGTGCTTTCTCGAGGGCCTGGATGACGCTCCCCCCCAAACTAGCGATCGGGAAGGCGCAGCAGCATACAATGCAGTACCAGGTAGTTTTGCCCAGAGGACTTGGCGGGGGACACTGCGGAACGGCTCGGGCTTTGAAGGGCTCCGATGGCTTCTCCGGGGATGATGGTCGGGTGGCTGTCGGGCACCGTGGCCATCTGAGGGTCGCGCTGCCTGTATACCGCCCGTTCTTGTTTCTTGATGCGTGCTGAAGGGACAGTTGGACTGAATGTCTGAGCTGCCCCATCTCCCGTCGTGGCCCTTATTATCCCCCTCCCGCTGAGACTTTGATTTTTGACTACAAAATTTGGATGAGACCCCCCTAATTGCGGATGATTTTGCCGATATCTTGCTGTCCTCGGATGATTTTATTTTTTCCTTTACTGGGACACTCCTTTATTTCGGGACACTGAAGACTTTTTTTGCTATAGTTCCCTGGCTGGGGCTTATTTTGATTGTGTTCCCCACTTCCCCCCCCCTATGCTATTTGAGAATCTGATGCTTCCCTATGAGAACCCCCCCCTTTATGCTTTATGTATATTTTGATGCCTATTTGGCCCTGCGAGGCCTGCTTTGCCAGTTTGTGTATCATTCCTGCTTGCAAAATAAAAACTTTAAATATATGAAAAAATATATTTTCTATGGGGTGCGCTTGATAAAAATAAATTAGAAATGGGGACTCATTACATTTCTTTTGGAGGGAAATTACGTGATTTTTAGCAAACGCCCCCCACAGAAAAAATCACTACTGCAGCATCATTGTTCACATAATTGAAATGGGAACAATATTGCTGCATTAATAAAACAAAAGAAAACTGTTTTTTTATTTTTGTATTTTCTTTTTAATTATTTTCTTTTTACATTTTACATGGTCATGCTCTGGCCGTTCCAATGATATCAAGCATTAACCCCTAGCTGCCATTGATCGGGAGATAGAGGGTTCATTGGAACCCCCTATCTCCACAATAGGTGGCAGCTAGGGGTTAACTCCCAAATTGACGTCATCGCGGGGGGGCCTCTTGTGCTAGGACACGCTCAGCGTGTCCATAGCACAGGAGAACCACTTGGCTGGACGCGCTGAGCGTGTCCTTAGCAGCCAACTGGTTAAACATATTAAAGAATATCACAATAGTTCATTAATTAAAGTAGTCAATTAATACATTGAGCTTCAAATGCAAATGCTGTGCCTGACTGAGCGTAATGAGACATGTGTATGACATTATACAATGGCTAAAAATAACCTTGATACAAATTTGTTAGTATATAAACACAAGACACTGATATTATTGGAATAAATGATTAATCAATATAAGCTGATAGCAATTAGTATATCAATTACACTACTCAACGAAAGAACTTTTTTATGTTTCCTGTATGAAAGAAACTTTACTAATTTTGGGTTGAAAAAAAGGAATCTGATAATAGTTTTTTTTAATTAGCTGTAGTTTCAGAGATACGCAACTTATTCCTCCACATACAGTTGTGTTCAAAATTATTCAACCCCCAATGCTGTAAAGGGTTTTAGGGAATTTAGTGTACATTTGTAATTGTATTCAGAATGAAATCCTACAAGGACTTTTTAAAGAACCATATGCATCTAAAATCACATCAATTGGTTTTGTAATACAGTAGTAAATGTTTCTTTTGTGAATTCTTCATTGACACAATTATTCAACCCCTTAAAGACTACCACTCTGAAGAACAGAGGTTCATTCAAGTGTTTTCAATCAGGTATTGAAAACACCTGTGGATGTCACGGAGCAGCAATAAAGCATAATCCGCACCAATTAGGCAGCTTTAAAATGACTGTGATACTCCGCTCCTTCTAGACATTTACTGGTGTGGTTACAAACATGGTGAAGTCAAGAGAATGGTCCAGGAAGACAAGAGAAGAGGTGATTACTCGTCACAGGAAGGGCAATGGCTATAAGAAGATTGCAAAGATGTTAAACATACCAAGAGAGCCCATAGGAAGCATCATTCGCAAATTCAAGGCACAGGGTACTGTTGAAACGTTACCTGGTCGTGGCAGAAAGAAGATGCTGACTTCGACTGCTGTGCGCTACCTGAAGCGTAGAGTGGAGAAAAGTCCCCGTGTGACTGCTGAGGAACTGAGAAAAGATTTGTCAGATGTGGGTACTGAAGTTTCAGCTCAGACAATACGGCGCACACTGCGTAATGAAGGCCTCCATGCCAGAACTCCCAGGCGCACCCCCTTGCTGTCTCCAAAGAATAAGAAGAGTCGACTGCAGTATGCCAAACGTCATGTGGACAAACCACAGAAGTTTTGGGATAGTGTTCTGTGGACTGATGAAACAAAATTAGAACTGTTTGGGCCCATGGATCAACGCTATGTTTGGAGGAGGAAGAACAAGGCCTATGAAGAAAAGAACACCTTGCCTACTGTGAAGCATGGCGGGGGGGTCAATCATGCTTTGGGGCTGTTTTGCTTCTGCAGGTACAGGGAAGCTTCAGCGTGTGCAAGGTACCATGAATTCTCTTCAGTACCAGGAGATATTGGATGACAATGTGATGCAGTCCGTCACAAACCTGAGGCTTGGGAGACGTTGGACCTTTCAACAGGACAATGATCCCAAGCATACCTCCAAGTCCACTAGAGCATGGTTGCAGATTAAAGGCTGGAACATTTTGAAGTGGCCATCGCAGTCACCAGACTTAAATCCAATTGAGAACCTCTGGTGGGACTTAAAGAAAGCAGTTGCAGTGCGCAAGCCTAAGAATGTGACTGAACTGGAGGCTTTTGCCCATGACGAATGGGCAAAGATACCCGTAGATCGCTGCAAGACACTTGTGTCAAGCTATGCTTCACGTTTAAAAGCTGTTATAACTGTAAAAGGATGTTGTACTAAGATTGAATGTCACTTGGGGGTTGAATAAAACTGATAATGATGTGAGCACAGAAAAGACATTTGTGGTTATTTCATTATAAATGTTATGTTATATTTGTCTGACCTACACGTGCCTCTTTGATTTAATTGTAAGCAAGATGACTGAATGATCAAAATCAATGTCAAACTGGCCAAAACACTCAATTTCAGTGGGGGTTGAATAATTTTGAACACAACTGTATAGAGAAAAGGAAAATTTCAACAGTATTATATTATTACAACTACATTGTAAATTAAAGTTATTTTCATTCAATCAATTGTAAACTACACAAAATAAAACAAACAAAACGATAATAACATAGAGGAATTACAATTACTACCTGAAATAGAGTGGAGAAAGTGCATTTTGAGGGACATGTTGCAGCCTAAGCGATGATACTTGTCTAGAAGATTGCTTACAAGCTCAACATAATTTCCAGCTCTTCAGCTACCCAAGAAGCCATGCACAACACATTTAACCCCTTCACCATCGAGATTTAGATATCTCGGGCTTCAAAGGCACCATCTGGTGCCCAGATATTGAGATATCTCGATCTGCAGCTCAAAAGCAAATGAAACTAATTTACTGCAAACAAATTTTGTTTGGTTTTGGCTGCAGGAGGTGCCCACAATGTTTTAGCCCTGTGGGCGTAATGCCCAAAGAGCTAAAACTGTAAAATCAACTGATGAATGCTCTGAAATATAGGGCTTTTAGCAGCCGATGCAGGGGAAAAAATAAAAAAAATAGACCTGCAGTTCAAACTTCTGTAACTCAGTTTCGCAGTAGTTGGTGTAATTTAATTAAAAACGATTTTACAAAAAAACACTGGTTTCTGACAATGTTTTTTTGGAAAATCACTTGGTAGTGAAGGGGTTAAAGGCTTCCCAATCTGGTTGCTCATTGCTATGGAGGACTAGCTCAAAGTTTTCATCCACAAGAAGTTCACGATTTTGAGGACCAATGAAGATTCCTTCTGTAACTTTAGCCTCACTCAGCCGTGGAAATTTGTCTCTTAGGTACTTGAAAGCCTCTCCATCCTTGTTCATCCCCATTACAAGTTCTTAATAAGGCCAAGTTTGTGTAAAGGGGGCAGAAGAATTTAGCTTCAATCAGCCAAAGGACTGTGCTGGACAATCTTTTCCCCGGGTCGCAGAGTTTCCCTTGGGGACCAGTCTTTTCTGTTGTAGTGTGAGAGTATACCCTGACTGTCCCACTCACACAGGAAACAGCAGTACTTGGCCTCCAATATTGCGATCACCTTCAGGTCTCCACAGATCTGCCACTGGTGGTCTTAGTACTTAAAGGGACACTCTAATAAAAAATCACCCCCCCCCCCGTTTTTTAACCTTAATCTATCCCTACTCCCTTAATAAATCGTTCATTTTTTTTTTTTTTTGTAACTGTAATACTTACCCTTAGGGATGCACCGATACCGATACTAGTATCGGTATCGGGGCCGATATTGCCGTTTGCACGAGTACTTGTTACTCGTGCAAACGGCCCGATACATCCCGCCGATACCGGAAGCCGGCGCTGGGCCGGCTTGCCGGTATCCGCGGGGCTGGGGAAGCTGGCCGCGTGCATGTAAAGCACGCGACCAGCGTTTCCCTCCGGCGCGCCAAATACTCACCCTTCCTGAAGTTCCGGTCGCTGGGCAGTGATGCATTCCCGCGGCCACTGGGCGCTCCTGTGACGCTGCCTCTCGGCTGGAGGCAGCGTCACAGATGCGCCCGGCGGCCACGTGACCGCATCACTGCCCAGCGACCGGAACTTCAGGAAGGGTGAGTATTTGGCGCGCCGGAGGGGAACGCTGGCCGCGTGCTTTACATGCACACGGCCAGCGTTCGAGCTGGGGGTAAATCCATGAGAGCTGGGGCAAATCCATGAGACCTGGGGGCCAATCCATGAGACCTGGGGCAAATCCATGAGACCTGGGGGCCAATCCATGAGACCTGGGGGCCAATCCATGAGACCTGGGGGCCAATCCATGAGACCTGGGGGCAAATCCATGAGACCTGGGGGCCAATCCATGAGACCTGGGGGCCAATCCATGAGACCTGGGGGCAAATCCATGAGACCTGGGGGCCAATCCATGAGACCTGGGGCAAATCCATGAGACCTGGGGGCCAATCCATGAGACCTGGGGCAAATCCATGAGACCTGGGGACCAATCCATGAGCCCTGGGGCAAATCCATGAGACCTGGGGGCCAATCCATGAGACCTGGGGCAAATCCATGAGACCTGGGGGCAAATCCATGAGACCTGGGGGCAAATCCATGAG